>WOGR01012284.1:0-10252 GCA_015342045.1 Leptinotarsa lineolata | reverse complement strand
GTTGACAGGGATTGGACCCAGTATTGTGCCATGAGGCCCACCATACTCCACTTCTTTCGATTCACTGTAGTGATTATTCATTCTCAAGCATTAATTTCGTGACTCAAATGAAATTTCTCTGAATCTAATCCCTTTCAATACTCCAAGAAGTTGGCTACGACTTACCATGTCGATGGCCATTGCTAGGTTCACAAAGATACATAAACTAGTTTCCTTTTCATTGAAATATTGGTTACTGTTATTCATTGAATAGTTTATAACATCTTCTGCTGATATTATATGACAATGATCTTATTCAAGTAGTTGATAAGACGTTTCTTCAATAGTTTTTCGAAGATTTTTGCCAAGTTCGAGATAGGGGGAAATGGGTCTATAATATGACACAAAGCATTTCTGTCGCCTTTTTTATATACGGGATTAATTACAGCTGTCTTGAATATTGAAGATCATTGTCCTGTGCAAAATGTGAGGTTAATGATGTATGTGATGGGTTCGGCAATTTCACGAGCTATTACTTTCAGGTTCGGAAAGCATCGATTCCTGGGGATTTTTTATTTTTCAATTCAAGTATTGTTGTTTCCAGGTTTTTGAAATATGCATAATGTATATGAGTTAACTTTTGGTATCAAAGTACAGATGTATTAGTCGATGCATTTTCGAAGTTATATCATTTATTATCTATTTCCAGTGCTTCGAGCGCCTACCGTCATGCTTTGAAACAAATGATGTGTTCCGAACAAAACTCACCCATTTCTGCAGGTCCAGTATCTGAAACAGCACTGGAAGTTGTTCCGAAAACTATCAAACAGATTCTAGATGATACTGGCAAAGTATATTACAAGAACCCCGCATTAATATATTATCAAATGTATTTTTCGTCTACAGGAAATTCTGGAACTGGTTGAAATACATGGTTTGGGGACTGACATCAGGACAGCTGCGTATTTGGTAGCCATACAGAATATTTTCAGATCACTGTATCACCACAAGAAGTTCTTTTGAAATTAAACAACTCGTCGACCATTTGAGGAATGTTTTATTTTTTCCAGAGTTAGTTTTATAATAAAAATAGTACAAAAATAAAATACTCTCCATATCTGAATTATGTACACTTGTTTCTTATAAATATATGTCACCATACAGGATAATTCACTATATCGAGGAAGCAGATCATGACCTTCATATAAATTTAGTAAAATGGTTACTTTCTTTTCAAAACTTCTCCAAGATTTACGAAACAAATTCGATACTCCTCTTTAGTATCATTGAACCATCCTGTATGGAATCCTTGACGAAAACCGTTGAAGACAGATACGATGTATCATTGAAAACCCATCAAGCGAATTTAAAACGGCGGTAAGTACTCTCTGTTTGGCTGCTGTGTTCCAGGAAAGGGACTACCAGGTCTCCCACCTGGATAACTGCCCCCAGCTGGCCCTTGGGTGGTATCTCCGCCTGCACCAGGTTCAACCGTGGATGGAAATCCAGGCCCTTGGGGATAGCCCCCTTGTTGAGTCTCCTGACCACCAGGTCTCTGATACCCTCCATTCTGGGGTACCGGAGGAAAAGCAGGTCCCTGGGGTCTTCCGCTAGGATATCCATTCGTTGTACTCTGACTGGGATAGCTAGGTCTTTGAGCACCGTTTGCTCCACTTGGATAACCCCCTTGCCCCTGAGAACCTGTGGGTCTCTGCGGTTCACTACCCTGACCCGAAGAGGGAAAACTAGGACTCTCAGTACGTCCGCCGGGGTAACCAGCTTGTTGTCCCCCAGTTCCAGGTTTCTGTTGCTGAGTTGCAAATCCTGTTTGACTTGGGTATCCTCCCGGTCCTTGGGTTGGTCTTTCACTGGGGTAACCACCAGAGGGATAGCCACCAGTAGTAGGTTGTTGTGCTCCATTAGTTTCGGGACTTTGCGGTCTCCCTCCTGGGTATCCAGGCTCGTAACCTTGATTTGGGACTTGTGTACCCTGTGGTCTGCCCCCTGAATATCCTGTATCGCCCCCAGGACCAGTTGGTGCGTTACTACTTGGGTATCCACCTGGACCTTGTGGTCCTCCACCGGAAACTCCAGGCCTTTGTGGTCTTCCTCCGGGATAGCCTTCACCAGGTGCTCCAGGTCCTTGTTCAGCCATAGGTCCTCCAATGGGTCCTGTAGGGAACCCTCCTTGGGGATACCGTCCGAAACTCTGTCCTGGTTGATAGCCACCTTGTACCTGTTGAGCTCCGATAATGGAATAGTCGTATATGTTAGCGTTTATTCCAAATAAAGACGGTGCTAGATTGCAGTCGAATTGGTTCCACCAGACGCAAACCAGATACTCTTGATGGAAAATGGTTCCATTAGGGCAAAGGAAATCGTAAGTTCTGTTATTGGAGCATACGTGGAAAACTTGACATCTTGTTTCTACATCGGCGTAGTAACCTGGGTATTGCTGTTGGTCACACTTGAAAGATGTCTCGGGAATGTAAGACAGGATGGGGTAATCTTTATCTGGTTCTCCAGGAATGGCAGAGTAATCCCCTTCCTCATATTGGCCAGCGGATGGGCCTTGGTCCGGAAAAGCTCCTTCCCGCGGAAAACCACTTGGCTGTCCTCCTTGCCCTGGAAAACCTCCTTGTCCTGGTTGAGCCCCTGGAGCAGGAAAACCACCTGATTGTGGAGCTCCTGGGAAAGACCCCTGTTGGGTACTGGGTCCTGCGAACGTCTCTGATGGTTTTGGATAGCCATTTTGAGCTCCTCCTGGATAACTGCCTTGACCATTAGATGAAGGATACTGTCCAGAGGGCTGGAAGGGTGTTCCAGAGGCGGGATATTCTGAACATATAAAGTGTTTTTAGAATATGTCACCGAATTATGAGCCGAATCAAGCAGTGACTTACCTGGGAGAGGTCTTGAAGCTGCACCTGGATATCCTCCCTGTTGGGAACCTGGAGGAGTTACAGAAGGAGAAGCGATACCTTGGATTCCTGGCCTGGGGTATCCATTCGTAGTTCCTATAAAGAAAAATTCAATCCTAAATAAAATCTTCCTAGGAATAGTTCGAGGGGATTTTTACCCTGTGGTCCTTGAGGAAATTGCGTTCCTATGGGTCTTCCCGAGCTTGGATATCCGTTAGGTCCTTGCGTGCTGGGGGTTTCTTGGGCTCCAGGTGTACCTGAAGGGTATCCTCCAGGTGTGGAAGGGGTTATTCCAGGAGCTTCAGAAAATGGTCTTCCAGGATAGGGGTAGTTGTAGCCATTCTGTGCCTGAGAGATATGTTTTTTATTTACAGTTTGTTAATGTACTGAATTCAGAAACTTTAATTTTCACTGCCACTTGGTTAGTTCATTTATATCATTAGACTTCTGTCAGACTTCCGAATACATTTCAAATAAAATATCTTGCTCATTTACAGAGATTTTGTAGAAATATTTGCTCCTACAAAAAGGTATTTTTCAAAAATATGTTCACCATTTTGTTCATTTTTGTTATTCTCTGTTAAGTATCAACTCAAAAAGATAGTTTTGAATCGGATTATACTCACCTTGTTGGAAGGTTTTATATAGAGATGAAATTTACTAGTGAAGTAAATAATTATATTAGAAATTTTATGTATTTCAGTAGATGTGTCCCAAGATTTTTTTAATACTACTGTTTATAGCTTCATCCAAAACTATGAAGTAGTTTTGGTTTGTTTTGATGGTGAAGGATGGTAATACATCAAAATGAAGAACATTTTGAATTATCAGCATGATCTTTCTTCCTAGTTGTTAATTGGTGTTGATGTTGCTTAAACTTATCATTGATTATTTCTAAAGAAGTCACTACTCACCGATATATTTCCCAGTATGGAAAGAAGAACTGAAATAAAATATTGAATATTACTTTTCGTAGGTGGACCAGAAGATTTAAACGTGCATCAAATTTCCCAAATTTTGCTAACATTACACTCTATTTATCCATATATTTATCTGATAAACGCGATCTATTTTATCGAAAAGGAGTAAGAAACCACTTTTGTCTATGTTTGAGAGTTTTATCAAAATATCAGGAAATTAAACACATTTTTTGACAGATTTATAACTCATAGTAGTAGAAAGAATCAGTTTTCATTATTTTTTACATAAAAGCCGAGCACAATGCAAACAAAACATTATTCAACAATTATCAAATACTATCGAAATACTTGTGAAAACAATGATTTTCACCACAAATATAAAACCGGCAAACCTCTGTGACGCCAAAAGAGTCATGTGTAACAACAACCAAGTTATCGGCAAAAAAATCGAGTACTTACCCAATAGATTATGGTAGCGCAAAAGGGTCATATATTTTTGTCATTTGATTCTTAGAAATCCCCACTTTGATTTTATTTATTCATGTATTCTCATACAGGTATAACCTAATTGCATGAGAGAATCATTGACGAGTATAATTTAATTTTGACTGTTATCCCGAAATAACGACTTTAAAATCGAACTTTAAACTCGAAATTACGAGTTTAGAATCGAAATTTCAAGAGTTTAAAGTCGTAATTTCCAGATCACAGTGGAAATATCTAGTTAAAAGTCGTAATTTTCAGATTCAAGTTGTAATTTCGAGATTTGAGTCGAAATTTCGTGTTTTAAGTCGTAATTTCCAGACTAAATTTGAAATTTTGAGTTCAAAGTCAAATTTTTGAGTAGTGATTTCGAGATTTGGGTCGAAATTTCGTGTTTTGAGTCGTAATTTCCAGACTTAATTTGATATTTTGAGTTCAAAGTCAAATTTTTGAGTAGTAATTTCGAGATTTGAGTCGAAATTTCGTGTTTTAAGTCGTAATTTCCAGACTAAATTTGAAATTTTGAGTTCAAATTCAAAGTTTTGAGTCGTAATTTCGAGATTTGAGTCAAAATTTCGAGTTTGAAGTCGTAATTTCCAGATTAAAGTTTAGATTTTGAGTTCGAAGTAAAAATTTTGAGATTCAACTAAAAATTTCAGTACAACAGTCGAAATTTTGAGTTCAATCTTCAAATTGCGAGTTTAGAATCGAAATTTTAAAAGTAAAGTCAAAATTTCGAGTTCAAAATCGTAATTTCCAAATTAATGTCGAGTTTGAAGTCGTAATTTCTAGATTGAAGTCGAAATTTGGAGTTCAAATTCGAAGTTTTGACTTCAATCTCGAAATTGCGAGTTTAGAATATTGAGTTTAAAGTCGTAATTCCAAATTTTAAGTTATGTCAAAATTTTGAGATTTGATTGGAAATTTCAAGAAATTTCAAAATTTAAGTCGTAAGTTCCAGGTTAATGTCGAAAACTTGAGTTTAAAGTCGTATTTATCAGATTGAAGTCGAAATTTCGAGTTTTAAGTCGTAATTTATAGATTGAAGTCATACTTTCCAGATTGAAGTTGTGATTTCTAGAATAAAGTCGTAATTTAAAGTTTAAAGTCGTAATTTCCAGGTTGAAGTCGAAATATCGACTTTAAAGTCGTAATTTACAGATTGAAGTCGTAGTTCCGAGATTCAAGTCGTAATTTCGAGATTCAAGTCGAAATTTCGAGTTTGGAGTCGTAAGTTCCAGGTTAATGCCGAAATTTTGAGTTTGAAGTCGTATTTTCCAGATTAAAGTCGAAATTTCGAATTTTAAGTCGTAATTTCTAGATTAAAGTCGTTGTTTCGAGTCTAATGTCGAAATTTCCAGGATGAATTCAAAATATCGACTTTAAAGTCGTCATATCCAGATTAAAGTCGTGATTTCGAGATTTGAGTCGTAATTTCGAGATTTAAGTCGTAAGTTCCAGATTAATGTCGAAATTTTAAATTCAAACTCGTGTTTTCCAGATTGAAGTAGAAGTTTCGAGTTTTGAGTAGTGATTTCTAGATTAAAGTCGTAATTTATAGATTAAAGTGGTGATTTCGAGATTTGAGTCGTAATTTTGAGATTTAAGTCGTAATTTCCGGGTTGAAGTCGAAATTTCGAGTATAAAGTCGTAACTTCCAGATTAAAGTCGAAACTTCAACTTTCATAGTCGTAGATAATTGTCAAGAAATAAATATTTCGTGTCAATCATAGCTTTCTTCAATGTGTTAAATTATGAAAAGTCTCTAATTATTTTAGAGCACCGTCGTACATTTTCGAATCGCATCTAAGGACGCGAGCTAAGGTCTAACGAGGTCTTACCTTTTAACATGTGATTCCTAACATAATAAATATAATGACCGAGGTTTGACAAAACTTTTCAAAAACTATTCTCAGTTGAAATTGTAAAATTATATTCTTTGAGTTTGTTTGCAAAACGGCCAAATACATATTCGAATATATATCGATTGCGGATGCTTCTGTTAAATCTAGTATGATTTTTTTCTCCCTATTTTTAAGACTATTGATGACAATGAATTTATGAATTAGTAACTAATTTGAACAGAAAAAACACTTTTTAACCGAAATTTTTCCACTTTCAATATCGCAGATATATTTTTTACAATCATACAGATAAAGAGGCTCTACTTAATCCAGTAATGTACATTATAATATCACGAGATTTGTTTACTGATAATTCAATGATGTAATGGCAAAGTAAAACGTAATACAAATCAGTTCAACTCCGTTGCAGTTCCCATTATATTATTACATTGACTGTCATCTCTCCGTGGGAATTGGCACATATCAACGGATTGTTGAAGTGCCACAAATTTTGTGCAATTATTGGAGATAATAGACATTATTATGTATAATAAGTGTCGAAACGGGGAAAAAATCTAGAAGCTCTATATTGTTTACCAGATATTCGATATACGACTCTTGTCGACAAGATCTACTTTTCCCAATCATCAGAACTGCAACACAGTTCTCGACGCGCGTTTCACCAACCAGGTTGGCATTTTTAGGATATAAAAAATACTAACTATTCCTCTTCATGGGACGAGTGCCCGTTTTTGGATACATTCTATGCCAGAAGTTCCAGTTCTACATTTCAAGACGTACTTCGTATGACAATGAACGTCCGAGGTCTGGTAAAAAATAAGGTGAATTTCACTCAAAAAATATGGTGGTAGCGATTCGGTTTTTATCTCCTCAAGCGCCGCAAGTCGCCGCTTTTCATAAGTATCTTCAATCTTAGGAACAGAAAAAATCGCATAGGGCCAAATCCGGTGAATACGGTGGCTGAGACATGATAACTGAGTTGTTTTTGGCAAAAATTACGAACAAGCAATGACTAGTGAGCAGGTGCATTATCGTGGTGTAAAAGTCATGAATTGTTTTTTCACAATACCGGACGTTTTCTTCGCAAACGGCGCATAACTTCGAAATAATATTCGAATTCGAACAATCACCTTTTTTAACAGACAGGGGCTGTTTTTTCTACAACATTGATGTCTAAATAATCACTCAAAAATAATCAAACGTTTTTTCTGAAATAATCAAATATTTCTTACCTACTGCTTTTCCTATTTTGTTCATTTTGGGGCCCTGAAAATATATTAGAAATTATCAATCATAATAATAATATGGGTGAATTGGTGAAGTAGTTAAGGAGCCGTGATATTTCCTAGGTGGCTTGGGAAATTATTAACCTACACATAACACTAAGATAATGACAATGTAGTCAATGTTGTTGACAACGAAAACAAAAGAAAGTCATATTGACAACCCAGAATCGTATCATTATAAAAACAAATAAATGAAAAAAAGGCCTGAAAATAGTGATGGACATTTTTTCAGTCCATGTTCTTTTTGACTGACGACGTGGAAAATACGGTAATGCCTTTTGAGAGAAATGCCTTTTTGAATTCATAACCTTCATAACCGAAGAAAACAATCTTTAACGTATAATTGAATGTTTTAATAAGAGTGTTTTTTTATGTGAATTAAATTACTATCAATTACCTACAGAAATTATTTTGTTTGGAGACATTGAAAGTAACAAATTAATTTTCCCCAAAAACTATTATCTCCTAAAATTTTCTCTTTTCGATATGGCAAACTATTAGGGATAAATGTGATGAAATCATGCATTGAAGAAATGAAATATTGAAAAAAATTACTAGATAAATAGTATCAGTTCAAGGTAAAGTTGAAATAAGAATTTTCTTGAATACATCTCTACAACATCAATTGCTAATCTACAAAACATATAATGTACCTTTGACGTAAGGGATCTAGGAATACAAATACTTTATTTTTCAAGTAGATTGTTTAGACAACAGGATCAATAAATCAATAAAAATTTCGAGTTCAATTGAATTCTTCAGGCCTCGAAAATGACCTTTTTCAATATTGAAAATATAACTCAACTCAAAACAATTGTTTTTATAAGATTGATTAATCTTGCTACCTAACCAAACTTTCTGGAAAGAATTTAATTCACAATAAGAACGCTAAATTGCTTTTTTCAAACTTGCAAATTCGACCGTCTACACTCCTAAAATTTTAATACACTGTTCTAAACTGTACATTGTTCCTATATATCTCAACAATACACTCATATTTGGACGTTGAAAGTCTCGGATGTACTTCATCTTATTTGAAAATAATAGTGGATACATTGCTTGTTATTGATTTACATATCGATTTACAAATACATGTTCGAATTGAATGCTCTTCAATAGAAGCAACCTCTTTTGGCATAACCTCTCGTATAAGCTAAACAATCATCTCAATTGAAATTAATGCCAACAATAATTCGGGAATATATAAGCATCTTTCACAAAGTTTGACAGACATAATAATTTTCGAAATTGAATATGAATCATAAACTTTGGATTTGTATTGTTTCTTTTTTCTGGAAGTAACCTCACAACATATATTATATTCTTTGAATCTCGACCTCAATGGATCAAAATACGTGCAGTCTCCTAATTTTCAAAAATTCGTTTTTGTGTAAATGCTCCCGAATGTAATAGTTTTTTCTTGCAAAGATTCTTATATTTTTGTTTAACATCTCTTTATGGCATTACTTGAACTGATCGCAAAAAATTTGACCTGATTCGATTGACAAATTCATGAAAAAGTATGCTAAAGGAAAATGAACTGATGATTATTGAATACAGAACTAATTTTCAACTAGTGTGATAATCTTGCACCATGTTTTTCTACACGACAATTCAATATTTCTCTACACTTCACCTATAATCTGCAGAACTGAATCACGTTTACCAAAAACCCCGCACTTATCGACCAAAAACCCACCTTTTTCTATTCTATTCCACTAAACTATTACAATTACACTGAATCTAAGTTGATCTTGCAACGCTTTTATAGAAATCATCCCCGAGAGGGAGCATCTTCGATGATGTCACCCACCTCCGAAAATTGGCATGTTAGATAATTCATCTAGAGAGGGGCACATCGAGACAAATCTGCCAGTTCTCGTGATTTACATGAAGATTATGGCTAATGCGTGATCGTTTCTCAAGTCAGAGGCGGTCTAGGATCTCCCGAACTGTGGAAATCTTCCGGAGTATTTTTCTGCGAAGTATTTTCATGTTTCTTTTAATTTTTGTTGTGAGTTTTCATAGCATTGTTTACAGTATCGACCGTAAATAATTTTGTCAAAAGTTACGCAAATAGATGGAGAGTTTTATTGATTATAAAAATCATTTATTATTATATTGAGTTTTTTGACGCCATGTGAGGAGTTTCACGTTAACAGTAAAAATAATTCACGTTGTTGCTTCTTATCAGCATGTTGATATACAGGGTGTTCCTTAATGATATGTAAATATTCAAGGGTATAAATCTATACAGTGTGAAAGCCAAATGGAATAAATTCATTATTTCGGTTACTGTACTTATTTTTAAAAATCCCGAAACACGTCAAATTTGAATCATAATTTGACATACTTCAACAGAAAAATGCTACTCCTACCTTCAACCCCCGTCGCATAACAGGTACAATCCCTAATTTTTCTAATAGGAAGTATAGGCTTGTGATATATCGTTTGGAGAAGGTCACTTCATTCTCTATTCAAAAATGTTATTGCTTTCAAGTTTATTGCAACAATTAAGATTAAATAAATTAAAATTATGTGATTACTGAAATTCGATAAAATACACTCAAAACTTATTGCCATATACACAAAACTTATTTCATGTTAAGGTATTGATAATAAGAAAGTAAGCAAAATATAAAAATGGGGACGAAACCTCTGTAACTAATTACAGACCAATATTCCTGATCAACCATTTATCGAAAATTTTGGAAAAATTCATAAAAAAAAGATTTGTAAACTTTATTAACAAATATCATTTAATTTCTGAAAAACAATTCGGCTTCAAAGAAAGAACT
>WOGR01012283.1:0-10252 GCA_015342045.1 Leptinotarsa lineolata | reverse complement strand
GCGCCCGCTCGTTGGATGGCCAAGCTCAGATGTTCCTGAAAATTCAGGCGCCTATCCAGGATAACTCCCAGATATCGCGCGCTCCTCTGCTCGTCAATGCAGTTACCCTTGACTCGCAACTTCCCGAAGATCTTCACGTTAGTAAATTTGTTCGAAAAGTTGACGATTTCCGTTTTATTAGGGTTAATCTCGATTTTGTTATGCTCGAAGTAAGGCACGACCAACCTGTCGAGGTGGATCTGAAGCTGTTGCTTCGTCACCTCGCTCGAGTACGATGCGCGTATATCGCAGTGTCATCTGCGTATATACCCACATTCGTCGGGAACATCAAAAAGTCGTGCGAGTACAAAGAGAACAAGTGCGGTCACAGGCAGGACCCCTGCGAGACACCTGCTTTAATTGGATAATTCGTAGATGTGGTTTGGTCCATTTTCACACGGAAAGTTCGGTTGCTAAGGTAGGATTCGAGAATGTTAATCACATATAAGGGCATACCTGCCGACCATTTCTTGGCGACAAATCCTTCTATCAAAACTTTATCGAAAGCATTTTGGATATCCAGCACTAACCATAACCGTATTGAAGGATTCCTTCACCCCGTGAACAACTCGGATTAATTGAGAAGTAGTATTCCGACCTCGTCGGAACCCGAATTGCTCTTCGGGAATGAGCTTCATTCTGTCTTCCAGGCTAAGAAGTCTACTTAAAAAAAACTTATCAATGACCTTCGCGAGATCGGGCGATAGCTATCAATAAGGGTTTTACGTTTTCCAGACTTATGTATGGGCACTACCTCCGCATGCTTCAGACAATCTGGATAATGCTGATGTTTAATTATAGCGTTAACTATATGTACTAGTTGCACAACACCCTTTCGCGACAGATTCCGTAGTAGAACTGCCTCAATCCCATCCACGCCTGGGCTTTCTT
The DNA here is from genome assembly GCA_015342045.1 of Leptinotarsa lineolata. NCBI lineage: Eukaryota > Metazoa > Arthropoda > Insecta > Coleoptera > Chrysomelidae > Leptinotarsa > Leptinotarsa lineolata. The sequence goes on along the minus strand of WOGR01012283.1, from coordinate 9,322 downwards.
TCTCCAGGCGCTTTATGTTTGCAACGACCTCTTCGACGTCTGTGATCCACTTCACTAATGTTGGCTCCGGTATTATGAGAGCCGGTCTGCTTTTGATGATGTTAGCAGCTTCAGTGGTCGCTCTGTGCTCATATTAGTTACCACAGCTTTAATAATTTTTAAACTTGCAGGCCTCCTTCAAAGACATTGAGTTTCTGGAGGCAATGTAAAGTAAATATAATATAAAAATGGTCTAGTAAACTCTAAAACAAAATAATCTCCAAACGATATGAAATGGTTTTGTAAATGAATAAATGAGCTGATGATAAATAATAACGCGAATGTATTTTTTTTGATGTGTATATTAAGAAGAGTCATAATTCTGGAAATTTATTTTTTTCAGAACACAAGGTGATTCCCTATATGAAGTCTTAGCGTTACCCAAAACAGCAACCAATGAAGAGATTAAAAAGACTTACAGGCGTTTAGCATTGAAGTACCATCCGGATAAAAACCCCGACAATCCAGATGCTGCCGAGAAATTCAAAGAAGTTAATAGAGCACACTCTATATTAAGTGATTCGACAAAACGAAATATATACGATAATTATGGATCTCTGGGACTCTACATTGCTGAGCAATTTGGTGAAGAAAATGTCAATGCCTATTTTGTGGTTACCTCAACTTGGTGCAAGGCGAGTAAAAATTAAGAGAATAGAGAAGTCAATTATATTTTTCCTTGATTTCATGAATTAGTCTGTCAGGATTCTCACCAACTTTATGTAATATGTCCCAAATCATAATAGTTCATTGTCATTTACTATAATCAATTTCTTCGCGCCTTTTATGAAATTGATTATGTTGTTCATATGTTGAACTGAAACCTATTTTTGGAAATCGCAAAAAACTCATCGCAATTTTTTAATTTTGGATTTTGTCACCGAATTTATTTATTTTTTTCGAGTTCCTCACACTAGGAAAAAATAACTGAGTCCGAAATGATTTTTCAAAATTCTCAAACAATAGTTTTGATATGTTGTTAGGTATTACCATATACGAGTACTCAATGACGGATTTATCAAAATTAAAACTTAGTTGAGTCTGTTATAAAGTTTGAATTCCCTTATAACTGAGATAATAGACGAGTCAATTATATTTTTTCTTGATTTCATGAATTAGTCTGAAGGATTTTCACCAACTTTATGTAATGTGTCCCAAATCATAAAAGTTCATTTTCATTTACTATAATCAATTTTTCTCCACATTTTATGAAATTGATTCTGTTTTTCATATTTTGAACTGAAACAGTATTCTAATGATTATTCATAATTAAGAACTGCTAATTAATTACATGATTTAATATTGATGTGTGAAGGTTGAATTTTTTTATTGTTTCAGAGAATCCTCTCATTTGTGTACCCATCTTTTAATATTGTAGTTTATTGATAAGAATTTAATGTTTTATCATTTGTTTTGGGAAGATAAAGTTGTCCTACTTAACCTCTCCATGATTATTAGCCACTAACTCGTTTTTATTTACGAGTTCCTTTCATATATTTTATAACATTTGAAATGTCAAGGGAATATAAAAGAAATGCCAAATAATTTAAATCTGACTGTTTTGACTTCCTATATCAAAAGTTCGGAGGTGTTGGGCTGTAAGTGTCAAGTAAGAATCATTTCCATTATAGGCATTTAAATATCATTTTTTTACAACATACTTAGTCACATTCTTCAAATTAATTAGAGTATTTGGAGTCTAGACTTTTTCCTCTCTGAGGAGTTCAAATTGCAAAGCTTTCAATGTTAATTTAATTTTAAATTCATTTTGAAATATACTTTATTGTTAGAACAGGATAATTGTTGATAAAGTCAGTGATGTGTAGATAAAAGCTAAGGATAGACAAAACTAAAACTTTGCCAATAAAATGACAATAGTTGAATGACTAATAAAAGTAACATCAATATGAAAAACAAGCAGTGTTTGGAATTGTTGAAAAATTTGGTGCAAAGAATCGAAGAAACTTTATTGAATAAATAATAAAAATTGAATAAAATATTTTAAAGATATAAAAAGGTGATTCCAGTTACATTTTTATACTTAGTATGAAAACGTTTGAGTATAGTTGCAGTTTTGTAAACCGTCCAGTGAAAATCTCACAAAGTGTTATTGAAAACGTTATGGATTTTTATCAAGTATCGGCCAATTCAATCACATATAAAAAAGTGAATTCAGTAATGAGTAGGTTTTCCATCAATACATAAAATACCAGAGAAAAAATTGACGGTGATGTCAGTCTCCAAGCCCCAACATATGTAATGTTTGTTTTTTTAAAGCTGTGTTTGAATGAAAATCTTCTTATTACCTTCCCTTAACATACCACCAAGCTGTCACTAAGGACACGTCAAAGGATTTGTGGAAAATCTGAGGTCTTCGGCACCAAACGAATACATTGGATATATGTTATGTCAGATCAATGAAAAAGTAAATAGCAATTGCCTGATGATCAATAGCTTTACTGCAAATTATCAGGCTCACCTGGCTGTCTCTTGTTCCATCAGTACTACACCGTCAGCGGCCATGGACATTTTTCTGGACCCCCCTTCTCTTCACAACTTTCTGAAGAATGACTATAGATTGATAGCATACAGAATTGGTCATAATTCCAATTGCAGGCTTATGCGAAGCGAACTAGCCAACACTGACAGCCACAGCATTCTGGGAATGACCTCCATCTTAATGCCTTCAACTGTCATCCACTAACTGTTTTATACAGCCCTATATCCAAGTAGACAGGATTGGATCCTCCGGATACGGATATATTGAGTGCAGATAGCTGTTGGTTCACAGATGAATCAAAAACAACTTCAGTTTCAGGTGCAGGTGTATATAGTCGTATATCTAGGACATTGATAGCAACCTGTCTATGGACCTATTTCAAGTAAAAATATACAGTACTGATTTGTGTATGATTGGCAAAACACAACCTCCTACATAAATCGACTGACCTGGTGAATAATGAATGTGCTGACTCTCTTGCAAGGGAGGGCGATGCGAGAGGTTTCATCATACCAGAAGTAGTAATTGGCATTACTTTAGGTTTTGCCAAACAAGCACTGAACACATGAACTGTAGGAAGAGTTTCAAGCTTCTGGCATAATTTACCAGGATATATCAATTTCAAGACATTTATACATCCAAACAATTGTTAGACTACAGCAGGAATGACGTACGTTGCCTTACAGTGCTACTTACATCACTGTTTTTTGAACCATCATATGGAGATACTTGGACCGTTCGAAGACAAAACGATGAAACAGCAGAGCACATGTTTTGTGCTGACGCCTTTGGCTACCGAATCAGGTTTTCCAAATTGCCGAGTTTCACACTTACCATCTGACCTGACAGATCCCTCACCAAATAAACTAATCAGCTTCTCAAAGCTAGACTTATTTGGCAGAGTTTGAATAGGAGTGGGCCATAATGGGCTCTTGCGGGTTGCAGCAGAGGGTCGAACAAACACACTTACTTTGGACCTAACCTATCCCAAACATACCACTTTGAATATTTATTTCAAAAATCATATATAAAAGTTATTCACATTCTATTTTCATTTCAGGCATTATTCTTCTTCTGCGGTATAATAACAGGTTGCTACTGTTGTTGTTGTTTATGCTGCTGTTGCAATTTTTGCTGCGGAAAATGCAAGCCCCGAGCCCCAGAAGATACAGGGGAATATCACACACTAAACGTAAGTTGACTGTGTTGCCTGATGAATAGTTGTTTGAGCATAATGCACATACTGCTAAGGCCGTCATATCTTTGGATGATATTCAGTTATTGAGGTAAGGATGTTTATTAACCTTCTTGGCCAGTTTCTTCGTCACCGTTGTTGATTTGGATAAGGATCCTGAAAAGGTAAAATGGGAAGCCAATTTTAAAGATGTGTGTCTCCCACTCTTAGCATAGTGGTTTCTGCTTATTCGTTAATTTTCCTTCTCTAACCTTTACCTAAACTTCGCTTTCCTTTATCCACCAAAAGGTAAACCTTCACTGCACTGCTTTCAGGGTTGAACTTTTGAGTGCCACTGCAACTTTTCGACTATGTTCTCAAGGTAAGAATGCCATACATTTTTGTCATTCATAAACAGCAGTTGAGAACACTGTGAAGATGACAATTATGTTGATAGAAACGAAAATCGGGCACTACACCGTCAGGCCACGATATCAATATTTAAGATTTCAACTTAACACATGTTATTTATTGAGGAATGTTATTTATTGGTTCGTTTATTAAACTTTGTGCACTCTTATTTTTTAATCACAATTTTTGGGAGTGGTTCGAAGAAAATATTTTTTTAATTCCGTGCAGTTTTTTTTTGTTTTTGTTTTGTTTTTCCACTTTTTGTTAGTGGTTCTGACATGTAGTAATTGATGTTTTCAGCGAGATCAGGGTTCAAGTTCAGCTGAGGGCCCAGTAACTATTCAACCAGGTAGAAGGGTAAGTAGTCATTTTTCATATAACATACGAGCATGAAATAATTTTTTTTTCATCATAAGCTTATTAAATTTTTTTGAATAGACTAGATTGTTTTGACTCTAAAAATATTTTTATTTTGGTTTCAATCAGATTCTTAATTCCAAAAATTATACCTAGTTTTCAGTAGTATCAGATTTAAAAAATAGTTTGTGTATATTTCATATAATACTAGCTATTACAGAAATTCACCTGCATCAGTCATTGAGAGGATATTTTTATTTGATAAAGGTGATTTTCCTGAATAAAGAATATTGAATATGATTGGAATTCAAGTGGAGGAGGTCATTGGCTAACATAATGAAAATATTGCTTTTAGAAGGCTAAATTCAGTATTTAATAAGTGAATAAATATTTTTCTAGCCCCCTCATTCAAATGTTGAATAACTTCTGCATATTAATATTACAAACGCTTCCTAATTTGAAAACTTGCAACCTCCTATATTTCGGTCCTTATAAAAAAATTAAAAATGTGCAAAAACACTTTAAAATTATGTTTAAGAGAGATATTTTGTATGCTAGTTTTTAATTAAATTACATCAACCCTCTAATAGGGTTCAGCTACCTTTTCAAAAATACCACATGCTTGACACTTATTATGATAGGAGAAAAATATAGATAAATAATTTATTGGTGTTTTACACATTCATCAGTATTTACACTATTTTGTCCATGGCTAATCAGGCAACATCCTCAGGATAATGAAATTTTTAATAAAATTTTATGGTGTGATGAGAGTAGATTACAAATAACAGATGGTTTAACAGAAATATTCATCATCACTGGCGACAAGAAAATTATTTCCTACATAAAGCTATGATTTTCCAAGAGAGATTTGGAGTTAATGTTTGGCATGGTGTGCTAGACACCAAGATTATAAGTTCCTACTTTTTTGAGACATATTTGACGGAGGAATCTGGAATTCTTGTCGGAGATTTAGTTGAGTTTTCGGAAGATTTGCCTTTGAATATTCTGAGAAAATATCAGTATTTCCAACATGATGGAGCCCCGCCACATCGCAGAACTATTTGCAGAGATATTTTCAATACGACTATGCCAGGACGATGGATAGAAAACAGTGATCCTATTGAATGGCCACCGCGTTTACTTGACCTGACCTTTCTGGACTTTCCATTATCCATTGTGGAGGTTCATTAAAGACAAGATATTCAGCTCAACTTTTGGCAATATTGGCGGATCGAAAGAAAATAATGATGGCTTGCACGGCTATAACTCCACAAATGCTGAAAAATTGCCATAAAAATACTATTACTAGGGTTTTTGAGGAATGATGGACGGCAATTTGAATATTAATTGAGATATATTCTTCAAAAATTGCAATAAATTCAGCTTTTATATTAATATCGATTGTATTTTTTTAAATTGTATTATATTTGAATTGAGTTGTTTATATCATGTCATTTGTTTTAACATTTAGTTTGAGCTTATTTATGTTCAAAAACTCTGTGATGTTCTGTACGGTATATAGCTATTTTCAGCACAGTATCTATTCAACATAAATTTTAAAGCATCCTATCGTGTTCTTATTTTAGTTTAAGCTTTACTTTATCTCAGTTTAAGCTTCAATTGTACTCTCAAAACATGTCTTATCATCGAAGGAAAATAAAGATAATTAATTTTTTTGTTGGGGATATTTTTTTTGGATAATTTTGAGAATGTTCATTACATGATCCTTCGCAGTTTTCATACCACACTATAATTCATATATTGTATCTTATCTAATGAGGTTTATTTGAAGGTGGTTGACAATGGTGAGTTTCATTAGTTCGGACTTCCATTGTCTAATATGATATAAAATGATTTGAAATCCCCCCAAAGAATCCATAAAATTGGAAAGAATAGCTAAAAATAATAGTTATAGTAGGCAAAAAAAACCTTGAACTGAAATTACAATAAAAAAATTGAAAGATTTCAAGCCACGTTACTTCACGTTGTTAGTATCCACAATCCTCTTCGAGTTGGCCGTTTTCAGCTTGATTATGGGTTTCCATATGTTGCGTATCTCTAGGCTAGCTTGGCTAAATGCTTTGTTGGTCAACATATATGCGGCTTCTTTTAATTTTCTCCTAAACCAGTGTTCTTCCTTATGGATTATCTCAGCTTGGGACCACTTTATGTTACGTTGATGAGTCTAAACATGCTCTGCTATTTCCCGATTTGCTTGTTTCTCCTCGCTGTGTGTGTTTCTTGTGCTCGGCAATGCGGACTTTCAATGGCCTCACCGATGTAGGATTTTCGGCATTCGCAGGGTATCCGGCATATGCAATTTTTGCAATCGCAGCCCGCGTTTGGTGGCCTGGTTTTCGTGAGTCATTTTATATCATATTAGACAATGGGAGTCCGAACTAATGAAACTTATCTAATGAGCTCACATGATTTTATTTTGAATGAATTTTTATAATATCAATTCATGTTGAAAACCAATTGAAACTTTGTGTTTTTCAGCTCTTATTTCATATTTGTTGAATTATTTTTAAGTTGTTGAATTATATTTTGTAAAAATTGAATACCATCAATTATTATGATATAAATAGTTATTAGTTTCGCTGAACAACAGATTTCTTAGAGTTTATTGCACTCTTGTCTGAGAAACTTATTATACGAAAAGTCTGTGGTAAGTTACTTTTCTCCAGATCTTGGGAGGAATTCAACATCTAAAGACAAAAGGCGAGATGAAATATAAAATTAATCGTGACCTTCTACCTAGTATGTGTATAGAAAATAGACTCAGACTCTCACTCAAAATTTTCTAGAAGATACTAATACTAGATCACCGAAAATGATAAATAAACAATTTGAAGTACTTTATCAACAAAATAGTCCACTTAAGCAGATAATATAAAAACGTGGTTTAATTGTGAACGTCCAAAACAAAACTATATACCACTGCTTCTACTGCTTTCGTCCAATCAAGTTGGAATATTCATAAAATAAAGTAGACTGTCACACTTCACGCTCTGAAGACGCCAACTTGGTTGGTGGAATGCATGTCGGGAGTGTTGCAATTTTGATGTTTGGGAGCAGTGCTTGAATATAATTGTTATTACCATCATAGGCAATAAATTCAAAAATTTCATTTTTTCAACCTATGAAACTGAATAAGTAAACTGTAACATTCCTTATGACCGGTATTCCGTCTAGAGCATTTAATAAAAATATGCAAGTAGGTGTTCTTTGTGATAAATCTACACACAACACTAATATACAGCTGGGGAAATGAAAGAATACACATGTGTCAATAATTTGTGAATCTGCTATAAGTCAGTAAACTAATGAAGACGAAATGATACAGATACCGTTCCGAGCAACCTAACCTTTTAATGAAAATTTACTTTTTGATTTTTGAAATTCGATAATATTGATAATATTGTAACGATTACGATTGCACTTCAGTAAATATTCTGTGAGAACATATTTTATATTCCATTTTTCATTTTCGATATTTGGCCATTTAAATTTTCCAATATGTGGGAAAGTACACAGAACCATTTCCAGTTTGAGGTTAAAATTTATAATTACAGTATAAAATTTACTTAGTGTGAAATATGAAACACAGTTTATTAGCTACTATTTGTGTAGTACAAAAGTCAATTTGTCAAACAGCATTAAGACGTCATCCCTCAATTTCAAATTCTAAAAAATTACCGATGACACATTTGTGTAGCTGTCTCTCTTGGAAATATCAAGTGCAAGTTATCATCCAAACAAGATTTCTCGTCGATTTAACGCAACCGTCAACTATTTTGTCTTCCTTTTTCACCTAAAGAAGAATAGGATGCTTCATAAAAGTGTGTTTTATTGATAACTTCAAAACATGAAGAATGATAAGTAAAAAAGTCTACATTTTGTATAGGTTTTTGATAAAAATAACAATAGGGCATTCTAAGTACGAGCACTTGAAAGATGGTTCTACTATTGGCTGGACTCTGGACTTCATGTCATGATTACTGTTGAACTTGTATTCAACTTCAGTAGCTTTGGATGTGGCAACCAATTTTCAAAAGGAACTGAACTCGTGTCACTTGACTTGAAGAAAATATTTGATTCCAAATTTTATATCATACAGGAATTATGGAACAAGTTTTCGATAACCAAAATAAAATTCCAATCAATTTTGTTTTGTCATTTGACTGTGATTGCATTAAATATTCATATGGAATAACATTCTAAGGTTTATATATTGATAACAATTTGTTATGGTCTGAACATTTTGCTGAATTGAGAAGGTGAATATCTCTTGTATAGGTAAAATATAGAAAATGCATATATTTCTCATTGATTAAGTATAGAGCTCAAAAAAAATTGTTCCAGTTAGAATTCTGCTGTATAAATCAATGAAATGAATTTCTTACCTAATTTAAAAAAATATTTCAACTAAAAGGATTGCTTGATTTGATTACATTATTGAATATATAAAACAAGTGTTTAGTTATAAAAGATGTTAGTTATAGTCTATACGAAGTCAATCCGAACAGTTAAATAAAAGACTAAAGTACCGGGTCTGGTGAATTTACCAGTGGATACTATATAAAACCTCCCACATGAAAATAATGATTAGACCTTGTATTATACCACACCTCCCATGCCAGACAAAGAAACTGCCAACGTTCGGTAATTATTTAGTTTTTATGCCATTCGAATTGATTTCGTATATACTATTCACCATTTATAACTCCAGAAGGACTGGACCGATTTTTATGATTTTTGAAATATTGGATTTGTCTAATACACAAAACAAAATCGTGTTAGTTACATCCTTTATAACTTGCCGCGAGCGAGAACAT
>WOGR01012282.1:0-10253 GCA_015342045.1 Leptinotarsa lineolata | reverse complement strand
ATGTAAAGATAATTTCAATCCAAATATAAAAGATGAGGTAAAATGCGATTCTTGCTCTAGATCATTTCATTATAAATGCTCTTAAACTTAAACTAATGGAGTCAAAGACAAAAATAAAATTGCAATTTTTTTTGTGATGATTGCCAGCAAGGTTTGAGAATACTCCCTACCCTGTTGAGAGTACTCCCTACCCGAACAAAAGGATTCTCAAACGGATACTGAATTCGTTGACAAATTTGTGCAGGAAATAACAAATAACAATATAAAGACCAAGAAGCTTTTCAGAATGGGAAAGAGAAACAAGAATGGCAATCGATGCTTAAAAGTTATTTTTGATAGTTCTGATGATGCTTTGAAAGTCATCAGAAGTAAAAAAAATATTGACAAAACCAAAAAAGTTTTTTTATTGCCCGATCACACACCTTTGAAAGATGAGATGGAAATAAGAAAAATAAATGGAGAAAACGATCTTTTCATCAAGTATAATAATGGCATTCCATTCATCTCAAAGGCCCACCCAAAAAACTAGATGACGACATCAATATTTATTACTTTACCATGAGAACTAAACTTACAGAATTTCGTAACGCTGCCCTATACTCCCACTATAACCTAATAGTTATTGTAGGAACTTGGCTCACCAATGATCATCTCGATGCAGAACTTGGACTAACAGGTTATGATATATTTCGTTGGAACCGCGATCCTGTTACTACAGGAAAGGAACGTGAAGGAGGTATTTTAATTGCAGTGAAATCAGTTTTATCTGCTGAAAGAATAAAAATATCACCTGTTGACAGTGTAGATTTAGAATTGTTGAATTTGTTACCGGCAATTATGGTCAGTCAAACCTTACTATATGTGGTGATTATAATATTCCGGATGCCACATGGTTTAATGATAATCTGGGTTTAAATGTAAACTGTAATGAAAACTCCCCGGGAATAGAAATTCACCAAGCGTTCAGCTTTCATAATTTCTTCCAACTGAATTCCATACCAAATAGTACCAAGGTTTATCTAGATTTGATATTTTCCAACAATCATTTCTCAGTACAAAGCGGGGCTTATATTCAGAGTAAAAGGAAGGATTATAAGTTACCTTCAGCCATGTTTTATGAAAATGAAGTCGGCAATAATACCTCTGAGATTGTGAATTTGTTTGCCTCTTATTTTTCAAAAAGCAGACAGTAAATTTTACCCTTGAATATTATTTTGAAAACAAAATCTATATCAACAATTACAGTATTACTGCTACGGATATAATAGATTATGTTCTCTCTGTTTCATCTAAGCTCACAATGGGACCTGATGGGATAGGTACCTTCATTTTTTATACACGAATGTCTATACACTTTAGTAATCCCATTACGAAATATCTTCAATCAAATCTTTTCTCTAGGCACCTTTTCAAATTATTGGAAACATAGCTTCCTGAAACCAATACATAAACTAGGAGATAAAAAAATATTAGGAATTATAGATCAGTTTGTAATCAGTCAGAGATGGCTAAGATGTTTGATTCTATGCTTACAAAAAAACTTTCCTGGGACTGTAATTCTTTACTCAATCCCCAACAACACGGTTTCTCAGAAGGTAAAAGCGCTTGGTATAGGTGGGAATATTCTGCAAGTAATCAATAGCTTCTTAACTGGTGGAACTCTGTCTGTAAAATACGGAGATACAACATCTACGCCAATTCAGGTTCCATCAGGGGTACCACAGGGATCCCATATGGGCCCATTGCTGTTCAACTTGTTTGTATCGGATATAGAGTTTGTTTTCAAATACTCAGAATTTCTTATGTCCTATGCTGGATTAGTTCAAAAAGATCTCGAAGCTTTTTTCATGTGGTGTAGAAATAATTTTTTAGAAATAAACATCGATAAGTGTCAAATCATTAAGTTCGCTAAAATTACTAGTCCAATATTCTTCGAATATAAATTGAATAGTATAGTTCTTCAGAGAGAAAAAATTCATTCGCGATGTGGGAGTTAAATTTGATAGCGAAATTAATTTCAATCTGCAAGTATCAGAAATTGTGACAAAAAGTCTCAAAATGCTCGACTCTGTAGCGTGAGCATATCTGCTGACTTCGACAAAAGTATGCAAACTGCAACATTTAGGTTTTTTGTAGTGAACTCTATCCATCTAGGAATTTTTCTATTTTCCAAATAAGGTATTTCCAATATCCAGCTCGTAAAGAAGTTTCTGGATTCATCATCTGCGGGTTCATCCCAGCGGAGTTATTTTTTCCAAAGCGACTGTAATAAGCTTAGGAAACAAAGTTGCTGGAGAAGTGAATCCAATCGGATCGAAAACTTTCTGGGTCATAGAAAGAATCACCCTCTTAGTAACAACTTGGTCTTTCGAATTTATATCATGGTATTCATTAATATTCAGGGTATCTGATAATGGATTCAAAATCACTCCAAGTAATGGAATCTTAGAGTCATCACCCTCAGTTCGTGAAACACCCACCCTCGCAACTCAAATTTCCCCTCAGCCATAATCATGCTCGCTTCTCAGATGAATGTTCGTACAGATTCATTATCGGAAAGACTGGTCGCACAGTTGAAAACGTAAAAGCTACTTGCTAACTGTTCAACTGTCTCCTTACTTTACAAAGTGACGGAATTTGATTATTTTTCGAGAGTTGTACTGAGATGATATTCAAGGGTTGCTCTGAGCAAAAATGGACTATTACACCGAATATCACCCTATGATGACGATAAACTATTTCCTGTCCATCTCGATCGAACCATAGAAAGCGTAAAAAATCATGATCGGCTTTGTAAACACTGATTTGGAGAAATGCTTTACGTATGTCGGAAATTACAGCAAATGTCTCCTTACGAAATCTCATCAAAATGGAAGGTATTCGTTCTATAACATTTGGACCCTTTTCGACCCATTGATTGAGCGAGGGTCGGCCTTGCTCGTGTGCTGATGCATCAAATTCCGGTCGGATTTTAGTTGTAGCGCTATTTTCCTTCAAGACTGGCCTATGAGGTAAGTAATGGAGTTGATTTTTTCCATCGGAACACTTAAACTCCTCTATAATCCTCTCCTGCAACCATTCCTTAAAAATGTAGTCATATGACTGGGAAAGTTTATTATCATTCAATTTTTTCAAGGTGATATCAAGTCTTTTCCTAGCCATTGAAAGATTGTCAGATAGGGGTGGGTGTCCATCCAACCACGGTAACCTCACATCGTATCTACCCTCATTATTCTTAGAGGTAGTCTGCATAAATAAATCCTTAGCAGCCATTTCCATCTCTTCCCATGATCTCCTTTCCACAGGGTCATCTTTGCCTAAAATGTCGAACGCCCGTAAATTTGTCAAAGAGAGGTAGTTGACTAGAAGAGAAGTCAAAGAATTTGCTATTTTGTCAATATTATTTCTGTGATACGGAATTTTACCCATCAGCATTCACCCTAGTAACTACCACCAATCCGCACTGCAAATTATGTTTTCGACCAGTGTATAATTTTCCAGCTACGTTTGCCCTAATAAATAACTCGATCGGATCACAATCACGAATATCATACATTTGAATGTCTAAAGGCTTGAGCTCGTCCATCCAAGGTCCACTGAACACAGGAGAAATCCCATCGCATATCATATGCTGATCAAGTACTTCAAGTGTACAGCAATAATTATGACTCATTAATTTGACATCATAACAATGATGTACTTGCGCAGAGGTATTCAAACCTTCAAATAACGAATGAACAATTTCTCCATCCGTTTTGGTTCAAAACCCATCGCCTCTACAGTAGACTTGAGAATATGACTTCCGAGACCTTGTATCTATGATTAAGCGAGCATCTCTAGATTTTTCACCCTTTACTACTCTGACTCGTAAAGTATGCAAAAATACGTGAGTCCCTATGTACTTTGTCAAAACGTGATTCATAGGTACCATTTAACATTTTCCCTCGTCTCGATTCTGCTCGAAATTAAGTTTATTTGATTGTAATTCCGGACACATCAATACAACAGGTGATTTGCTACAAATCGAACATCTGAGACGACTTCGACACTTTTTCGAAGAATGCCTACTTTTCAGACATTTAAAACAAGCATTTTTCTCGATCAATACATTTATTTTTGTTCCATTGTATATTTTTGTGCCTTAACAAGTGTGACTCTCATGCGTTCCTTGACAAAAAATACATTTGACAGTTTCGCAGTTCATTAAACCAATCGCTGATTTTATATTGGACTGCCGCTTTAGATCCGCTTAAGATAATTTTTGTATACCTTGTTTAGGACATTTATCGTAGCATGTAAAACAAAACTTTGGGCGGCAAGAGAAATTCTCTCCTCATTTTCAACCTCGAATTTTGAAAACAACATAAGTTTTTCTAAGCGACTTTCCGAAGTTTGTTCGAACGCCAAAGAAGAAGTAGAACTTGAATCCTTCCTATAAAAGCTGATAGAACGCTGCCATACCCTCAACAAATCCTTCGGCAAACACGATTCTTTCAAAGGAAACAGCCTTGCAGCACAATTTTCACTGATAACACCTAGAGTCTTGAGTGACCGCAATTGTGTCTCGATTCTTTCATATAGATAAGTGAGACCTAGTTTCTTCACCGACATGGCATTATTCAAAACGAGTTTCAAAAGTTCTCGTACATATACTTCAATCTGGAGATCCTCCCTGCCGAAACGAGATTTCAAACTATCAATAACATTTTGATAATTGTTAGCATTGGTAGAAAAACTTTCTACTAATTATTTAACCCTACTATTGGAAACTGTGGCTTGAAACAAGTATTGAAATTTATCATCGGGATCTATAGCAGAATCATCATGATTTTTTTTTAATTGCCCCACAAAAAAAGCCAATCTCTTATATCACCGTACCTGTTATTCCGGACTGCCTACTGGATATTCTACTTACTGCTGAAGCTCCGTCGTCACCGACAACGTTGATTGCTCCTTTCGATTGTTCATATTCATATTTCAATACCTTGAATCTTTTCGCATATGTGTCACATGTATCCATCTCTGCTTCTAATTCATCTTCCGAGGCATTCGCTTCCAAAAAAGAATCGAAGACTTTCTTGTTGACTTCTTGCAAAGATTCACATTTTTCTTGTAGAAGATCCCATTGTACTTCAATATCGTGCGTTTTGTTCCTTGTCGTTATTTGCTGTTCCAGATCATTTCCGAATTTCGAAAAAGCCATGCGAAGAACTTTACGATGCTTCTTGTAATATTCCATCACGATAAAACACGAGTTAACGATAATTAATGAATGGGTTTTATCGTTAAATACAAATTGATCGCATCCTACGTTTTAACACTCGTGAATCAATCAAAGTCCTGTCACGGTCGCCACAATGTCACTGATTCGATAGAATAATCTACCCGCTAACCCAAGAATCTCGAATACTTCGGTTTTAATTGAAACAGGGTTTCGAAAATCGTCTATAAACTTTTATTGCTGCAAAACAGTTACGGATTATGATCAGAATGATCAAAAATTGTACAAGGACAACTGACAACTTCTAAAAGTACTTAATTGATAACTTGTCAAATCTGAATATACAGATTGAACATGAAAAATGTCTCATACACAACCAATCCTTTGAAATTTACTGATTAATTCCCTTTAGTAGGTACGAGATATTGGATTATTTGGGAAGCGCTCATTAAATATTCTTTCTGCTTTATGGTAATTACGCTTAACTTCAGCGTAAATTAAAAATGCTTCGGCTTTTCACGGGGACGAGGCATTTGAAATTTGTAAAGAAATGCTGAAATCTATGACAACTGTCAAAAGTATCGATATGATTAGACATTGAAACGAAATGCTATTTGGAGTCTCCAGCAAAATAACTAAGGTATAAAACACTGGAACAAAAACCACAAATTAAAATACTAATAATATACGGCACCTGTTTTACCACAAGAAATCAGCTTTCAGATCAAAATCATTAACGGAGTTGAAATTCTGCTGCAATTAATAGTTAAAATAATTTATTTGTTAAATACTTGGACCAAATTTCAATTGCCTGTCAGTTTGAAACGTCTTGGACGATTTTCACAAAGACAGCGGTGTTGCATGAAGAATCGGAAAGCCTTCAAAACCAGGAGCTACGTGACCCCCCTTTACATTAAAAAAAAATTGATTGTGCCCTCTTACATTAGGCTACGTGATCACGATCATTTTTATGCCAAAAAGTAGTACCATTTTACCTGAATTTTACCCGACCTCTATAGCTTGTTCCATTCAAAAGTTAAGGGAGGGGTGAGGACTTTTTACGTCCTCACTACGAAAATATATTCTGAACGAATGATGAAGAATTTCAAAGATTCGATTTCAAAAAAGCCAACATTTATAAAATTCTCATCAAAAGAATGTTGGTGTCGTGAACAACTCATTCAGTAGGTAGTGTATAATTGGTTTCATCAAATCCTTAGACAAATATCCAATTAGAAACACATTTACATTAAATAACAATGAGATGAAAATATATTCTCAGTATCAATCAGTAGCTGTTTTATATAATAGTCTAAGATTATGTGTATCTACGTTTTAATTTTGCATGCAAACGTTATATCCCAAAAAATACTATGTTTTACTGAACATTGGTCAAATAAAGGTGAATTATAATCGGGAATTCTTGAAAATTCTACTTTCGCCAGTTATTATTAAAGATATAAAATCAACACATGGGGTTCCATTGTATATGTTCATAATATGAAATATATGCCTGCTTCATAAAACTTTTAAAAAAATTGTGGTCTTTCTGTCTACAGATCCACCGAGTATAAAAATTAAGATGGTTTCGTGTACATAATATCTAGAGCCCTTTAATTTGTTAATAATGATCAACACATCAGCGTGGTGGTCGGAGATTTTAAGGTTTATTATAATGACTCCCGAGATAGATGGGAACGCTCAGGGAGTCTCCGATCTATTTCAGTAATTCGGCTGGAAACAAGCAATCAGGGCCGTCACCATGAGGGATTGGGGGGAGCCTCCCCCCTTGCTTTTTCGACTTGGGAAAAATTTGGGTAATTTTGGGCCGTGAAGATAGAAAAAAATAATAGTAAAAAAATGAATAAACATTAAAAAAATGAAAATGAGAGAATAGAAAGGGAGAGGTAATAAGAAAAGGGGAAGAACCAGGAGAAGGTTGGGATTTACCAACATGCATAACTTGGAGATACTATACTTTAAAATTCTGAGTTGTGTGAAAACTTCAAAAAAGTTTAATTTCTCCCAAGAGAACAGTCCTGAACAGTCCACAAATTTTGAAGTGACAATTTTACAAGATTCCCAATATTTCGATATTTTTCGACTTGGAAGAGTTGGAAAATTTCGGGCCGTAAAGATAGAAAAAATAATAGTAGAAAACAAGAAAAGAAATTAGAATTAGTTTCAATTTTTTCAGTTTCCAACTCACTGAGGTCATAATTTCGTCATCCCATGTTGGATTTTCCAGCTAGAAGGAGCCTTGGTCCAAAGTAAAATAATTCCCATTATTTTTATAATTACCAAAATTTATTTTTGTTTGTGCATACCCTAACGGACATAAGCATTCAGCCAGTCTTTGGATAGCTAAGTAAGAAAATTAATATATTATAGTAGTAACTAATCCCTCGGCTTTAATTTTTTCGAAAGTTGGGAAATTTAGGTGGTGGGGTTGGGAATATTTGGATTCCCTCCGTCCTGGTTTTTCTTTTTGCAACGGCCCTGCAAGCAATTTTTGAATATATTCATTCGAGAATTTCCTTGACATTATATTAATTGATAAAAACGTCAACATTTCAAACATATTGTCGTAAATAGAACAATCTCCAATCATTTGTTCGAAGGTGGTTGACAATTTTTCATGGTGAGTTTCATTAGTTCGGACTTCCATTGTCTAATTTGATATAAAATGATCTGAAATCCCTGAAAGAATCAATAAAATTAAAAAGAATAGCTGAAAATGATAATTATAGTAACAAAAAAAACCATAAACTGAAATTACAATGAAATAAAATACAAGCAACAATTGAAAATTGAACAATTGAAAATTGAACAATTGAAAATAAATAAAAATTAAAAAATTTCAAGCTAAGTTCCTTCACGACGTTTCGATTGTTAGTATCCGCAATCGTCTTCATTTATCACCCGAAGAAGATTGTGGATATTAACAATCGAAACGTCGTGAAGTAAATTGAATTGAAATTTAACTGTTCACTATCACGAGCCTCGAAGTGGTCGACCTACAGTGATCCAGAACGAGGGTTTTAGGACCCTGGTGGCGACTGACCCATCATCAACGGTGCGTGGGATGGCGGGAGGACTTGGCGTCAGCTCCCATCTGATTTTTGATGATTTAAAACGTATTGAAAATGTCACAAAGCTTGAAAAGTGGGTGCCCCACGATTTGAACGATCAACAGAAATTGTTAAGTCTCGAGTATGTTCTTTGTTTTTGCATAACCAACACGATCCTTTTTTGGATCGTGTGATACGATCCTTTTTTGGATCGTGTGTTACGATCCTTTTTTGGATCGTGTGATTCACTATAACTTTCTGCAACCGGGCCAAACCATCATAGCAGAGTCTCATTGTGAGGAAATCGACTAAATGTACAAAAAATTGCGTCAACAGTAGCCAGCACTGGTCAACAGAAGAGGTTCGATCCTGGTCCTCGACAAAGCTCGTCCGCACGTTTCACAAATCCCTATGCGAAAATTAAACGAATTAAGCGTGGAAGTTCTGCCTCAACCACCACACTCCCCAGACCTCTCGCCAATAAGGAACATGGTAGAATGGCCTTCCTCGATTTCATCGTATCCTGATCACACAATTTTCATGCTGACGGAATTGATTGACTTGTGTTACATTGGCAAAAGTGCACTTATTCAATTGGCGCTTGTTTCGATTGGATTGAACGAGTATTCACTGAGAACACTTTTGAAACAACGTAATATATGTAACTGTGCAATGGGTCTGTATCGGCAGTTATTGACAATTATGAGTAAGTATTTCGAAAGTATGAAAATTCACTTGAGCTTAATGTAGTGAGTCATGGACTAATGAAAAATGAATAAAAAAAACTGTTCTAAAATTGTTCGATCCGTTAACCAGCTGACGAACGTCAACCCTCAGAAGTCGAAACTTGTGCGAGGCTTTACCTTTTAACGTGCGATTACCCAGCACGGTGGCCCGGCGGGGAATCGAACCCCGGTCTTCCGCTTGAAAGGCGGACTAGCTGGAACTATATTTGTTTGGTCGGGATACTCAGACTGTTCACTCCGTTCTGAAGAGACAATGCCCAGTACTGATGATGGGGCAAGTACCCCGAAACCGGTCTATCGGTTAGTCGTACCGACCAAATGAAATTAATTTCTGCTTTGCATAGTAACTTGCGACGAATCTTTCAAATCGAAGATGTTGCACAGGTGCCTCATAGTTTTAATTTGGCTTTCTGCGCGACATTAGCTGGATTGGTTGTTGTTTTTCCGTCAGATATCTGCCACACGTACCTACAAAGTCGTAGGTCTTCATGGGAGGCAAGAGGTGAGGTGTTTTTCACCTGAACCAGCAACGAAGTCGGTTAATCCTACTTATTTAGCCAGAAAAATTGTGTAAGAGCATTCCAATACAACAGCAATTCGTTCCCCGATCATAAATTACCTAATCGGCGTTTTTTTGCTGTGCTTCATCGTCGATTCAGGAACAATGAAAAAGTTTTTGAGAATAGGAGAACTATTATATGGAGCGATGAGGCAAATTTTTCAAATCGTGGGATGTATTTATCGTAATAGAATTTTCATTATTGGTGTAGGTATAATCCATTTCTAGTCCGTCCCCATAATCCGCAATGACGATTTATTATTAATGTTTGGTGTGGTCTATCTAGAGGCAGTATTATCGGTCAATTTTTCTACCATGGTTCTTTGAACGGACCCCGTTACATTAATTTATTAACAAGAGTGTTGGTAGATGACCTGTTCTCAGCAGGATGGAGCACCAGCACATAATTTCAGTGAAAAATAAGGTGTACAAAATAAAACATAATAATGTAGATGAACTGAAAAATTATATTGAAACCATAATTAATAGAATTGATGGCAGAATGGGGAATGTTCCTCCTGACGAAAATCAAGTAGTTTTCATAAAAGAGCTCTAAAACAACGCATTTTAAACTTATCATTTCAACCTTTTTCTTTAAAAAATTATTTAAATACTTAAAAAAGAGGAATGAAATAATGCATTCAACATTTAAAGGG
>WOGR01012281.1:0-10254 GCA_015342045.1 Leptinotarsa lineolata | reverse complement strand
AAGGAATAATGATAATTTGACGCAGAATCAATCTATTCCGGTCCACCAGTTTCTTCATTTCTTCGCGGCAGTTTCAGACTAACCTCCATGTTAATTATCAATGCCTCAAAATAATGATTAGAAGACAGATATTTTATTTTCTCAAATATCAATAACATACTTAAACGTTTCACCTTCTTTGTCTAATGCTTTTACAAAATTTTTCATTAACCCCAGTTTAATGTATAATGGAGGTGACAAAACGTTTTTGGGATTGACAAGTGGTATATTCTTCACGCTAGCTTGACCTGGAATATATTTTTCTCTCGGGAGCCATTCTTTTACTTGATAATGGCTCTGTGTTGCCCTACTGTTCCAAAGGCAAAGAAAACAGCAAAACTTCGTAAATCCGCCTGAAGACCACATATTTGCCACACTTTCGTGTGTTTCCTTCATGGCAACTGCATGTTCAAGAGGGAGGAATGGAGGGTCTTTTGTTACCATTATGGAGCAGAACGGCTTTTTAATTTGTTTTAGATGAATCTATAAATAAACGCCATTCGTCAGGGTTATGTGCAAATCCAAATGATTTGCACAAACACACATTTTATGCTGCATAGTAAAAAACGGGAATAGCCCATGGTTACGGTTCCTAAATATTTTAACTTTGGTTTTAGGGGCTAGTAAATTCCATTGTTTCAATCTAGATCCTAATAGTTCAGCATTCTCTTAGGACAAGTGGAGGTCACGAACTAGGTCATTTAATTCAGGTTTTTCGATTAAATAGGGTGTTCTTCCTTCACTCTCGGGAAAATAAGGACCGTCTTTTTCTAGCACATCATCAGAATCAGATCCGAATACTGGGCAGAGCCACTGTGTTGCCAGATTTTAAACAGTTTCCTTAATTTAAGGGAAAAGCAAATGAAAAATGATAAATATTTTTTTAACAAGTGGTAAAAAACAGAAAATTTTCATTTCTCATTTTTCATGATGAACTCCTACCGTAGTAACAATGGCTACATTCATCAATTTAGGGTAAAGCAAATGTGGAATGTTGTATTCATTAAATTTTGTGAAAAAAATCGTAACTCAGAAATCTTACGTGTTAGGAAATTTTTACTATCATTTTCGCATTGAGGAGCCAAAAATTAACCAAGAACCACCTTTGGCATTACAGTCTTAAATTGGCTGTAAACTAATGAATTGTCACTTCTCTTCGGAAAAAATGTTTCGTTCGCCTCTGACTTTGACTTACATCGGACGGTGTGTATCTCTCTCGGACCTGCTCAAAAATACGGTGAACGTCTTTCGAGTGGACTCGCGAGTATAAACTGGAGATCTGTAGCCCTAAGTCAATGCCGCATTCACAACATTCTCCCTAATTATCACTATAAAATAGGCATGGCGGCCAACAATTCCAACACCTTCACGGTACGAGTCTTCGGTACCACTTCTCGTACCAACGGTCATCTAACTCAACCGTCTAATGTGCGATACCGACGAGCGATTTGTTTTATTTTCGCCTTTTTTAATTTCATTCAAGTATTCAATCTCGTGTTTTTATGTTTTTGATTCGGATTGGTTTATTTTTGGTCGTAAAATTGAAAATAGCCTTTCTACGATAATTGTATGTAGATATGTTTATGGAAGGCTAGCTGGTTACTATTATACAGGGCGGAAAAAGTATTTTCAAGATGTGTAATTAACACACTCGTTAGGGGTATACCTTTGAATGATAGAGAGAATAATTTGAAAAGTATTGCACTACTCAGCTGTTTGGGGAATATTCCTTTATTCTGAGTGATATAATGAGTATGAAAGAATAAGAGTCACTTATTAAAAGAATTGTTTCTGCTCTTAACGCGACAAGAAAATTTGGGGAGGGAGGTTTTTTGATACAAGATCTCTAAAACACTGAACTACTCACGAAAGCTTTCAAGACAGTACCATTATGAACTGCACGCATACATGAAAATTGAACCATCGGTAATTGAAGGAAAGTCCTACTTTCTGATGAAACAAGAAGAAATATGAAACCTTTGGATTACTGGCAAGTATGAGTAATCCTACGCAGAAACAATTTTTCAGGAGCTTTGCCTAAGGATCTGATTTCGTAATAATGCTAGATAATACGTAACCGCAAATAGCAAGTTTTTTTATTGAGTACGTGAATGAATAATCAACTGCACTTAAGAACTGGCTGGCACGAAGCCTGAATCAAAATTCTATTGAACATTTATTGAACACTTTCGAAAAATACTATTGAAAGAACAGTGAATTGACGTTGGCCAGCTCCACAAAACCTTCATATTGAATATGGTGCCACTATGACGTCTTCTATGGCAGTATAGTCAAAAAAATTGACGTAGCGAGACACAGAAGACAAAGATTGCAGAGTGTTTAAGAAAAAAATTTGTTTTATACTTTATTCATTTTGAACTTTGATATTGAAGTATATCTCTTTTACTACAAAGAAATGTAAAACATACCAAGCGGTTAATTTTTCTGTGCCAGTGAAAAAGTGAGATGCAATGAATCGCATATCTTTGACATTTTTTTTATACTCTGATGTTATGTGGTTCAAAATAATATCACAGATCACTAAATTCATATGCTGCGTTTATCGACCACCAAGCGATACACAATATTCTCTTCACTTGCAAACACCATTGACTTTCTGCAAATCAATTATCCCAGTGCCGAAATTTCCATACCTATTCGGTGACTTCAATATCCACGATATCTAACAGCTCAAATTTTAAAATACTAACGACGAACAAGGTCGCGAAGCTGTGGCTTTTGCAATACGCAACGGACTTCAGAAGTGAGTGGGTCTATTTAACTCTCCACCACAACCCACAAGGGTTTATTGTAGGTCACACCTATTCAAACTCGACCAAATAAACCCAGCTTCTTGGTGAAGCCGATTTAGTGTGAGTGATCTTTCAGGTCAGATGGTAAGAGTGCGCTTCTACCAAACTCTGAAAACCTGATTCAGTCCACGGCGGGGCAGGCACGAAGTATATGCTCTACTGTTTCATCCTATTCCAAACAGAGGTGACCCGCACTGTCTTTCGACAGTCCGAGTCTCTGCATATGATGATTCAGACAACAATGACCTACAAGGAGGCCTGTTAGACATCGTAATTCATCCTTACCAAAGTCCAACAACTGTTTGGTTTCAAGCTTCAAGCAGCGGACTTATTCAGATAATAAATGAGCCAATCATTATTTCTGACCGTGATAAAGAATATGCTAGTCTTCTGGATATATACCTAACAACAAATCCAGGTATTTACACAGTCACTGTGACGTCTCCATTGGGATCTTCTAATCACAAACTCATTTAAGTGTTGAGTGAATCAACGATAAATGTTGGAGAACAATCTGACCCGCGCAAAGTTTGGCATTACAGATCTGCTGACTGGGAGGATCTAGACTATTTCCGGAATTTCCCCTGGCTAGATGTTTGTTTCAGCTCTAATGATGCTTCTAAGGTTGCGGAGGTTATTCTATCATCCATAGATGCATATATTCCATTTTCAATGAAACGAGCTTCTAACGGCAAACTTTGGTTCCACAAAAACTGCGAGCAAGCTGTCGCCTCCAAAAATCTCGCCTACTGGCAGTGGCGCAAAAATCCCAATGCCGAAAACCGAACCAGGTTTGTTAATACTCGCAACAGTTGCAAACTTAGAATAAACTAAAGCAAAGAACTTCATAATCAGAGAATCAAGGATAAACTACTTGCCAATCCCAACGGGTCTAGATCCTTCTGGTTAGTAGCTAAAGCTGTTGATCAAAACTTTACAAAATCCTAAATCCAAATTCACTTACACAAGTGAGTGGTTCAATTGCAACAACAGCCTTAGAAAAAGCAAATCTACTAGCTGAACAATTTGCGTCCCACCCCACAGTCAATTTTCTAGGAAAGACACCACCCACTAGTCTCACACTAGAATCCACAATGCCGGAAATTTCTTTTCGACAACGTCTCTCTTGGTTCCTTGCAAGTATGTTGGAAAGTTAAGTCAGTAATCAGTTGAAAAATTAATCTGGCAATATAGGCAGTGTGAGGCAGATTATGTTAGCATCCGTGGCTATTTTTATCTTTATCGAGCATACAAACTCCATTAATCCACTCTCAAAATACTAAGAAAGTAAAATAGAAAGCATCCCTACTGTTGGAGATGGCTGGTATCTAAGTTCGAAAGTATCAAGCTTATAACAATTCTTTGTGTGAGTTCAGGAAGTCATAGGTACTTGATGTATGGGCTAACGTAGCCGATAAAATCCCAGCCAGAAGATAACGTTGTTCAAAAATCACAGAAGTATTAAACAACAAAAAATACAATCTACGTCTATGCTTGCACAAGGATATAATTTGAAATTATGCCACTAGTTTACTCTTTCTATACTCTTTACACGTTGCATTATATGCAATAGTTTTGGTAACTATCTCACAGCAACAATAATTTTTTTTTGTTCTGGTTCCATTGATAAACCATTTCCGCTGATTCCGTGTATATCCAAGTAATGATTTCTTATCTTATTATACAGCTTGTATCAACATTCGGTATCATCAAATCTATTTTGTATCTCAGTAGATATCATGATTCTAGTCACTCTTAAATTGATTTATTTATGGATTGGAGTTGAACCAGCACAAACAAATTTAGTTACTATCGATTTTATGACTTTTTTCTTTTACCACACCTGAATAATTTATCTTCTACAGATTCATTCGATTTATTACATCTGATCTCAGGTTAATGGGATTTATATTGATCGTAAATATTCATATCTAACAAACAGATGAATAACTAAATATAAAGTTTTTCAATATTAGGATCGGAAAATATGCCTATATATGTTTTAAAGTTTTCACATAATACCATCCTCCCAGGACAAATGAATATTATAATAAGAGGTGGAATCACCAATAACATTTTGGAAATGATTGAAATTCCACCTATTCCGTCTCCAACTAGTAAACTTGCAGCACAGAATACATAATTCATATTTATTAAACTGGCATTTTCGGCGATGGTATTTGGTCCGGTTTTATGAAAACGTATATGTATGCAGAATATTTTGAACGTGTACATTCGCCAAGTTTGGGCAAAGATATATTCTTGTTCCTTTTACACGGCTTCACTAAAAACGGAAACTACTTGCTTCAGTCAGATTGAAATAAATGACACTTTTGTAAGATCTGCATGCTCGGCCATCTCTGTAATCGATCCAATCGTAAAGCTTTCTCTGTCTATCGTCCTCGCCAGTGGTGTATCTCATTGAATAATCAGCATTGAACTACGTTATATTTTCATTTACGTGAAATATCAGCCACAAATTTTCACTCGATGATTTATCTTTTTTGTTACTTGCTCATCATGGCATGGATTGTTGTTCTAAATCTATATTGAGAGTAAACTGTGTATGCAAAACTGCATATTTTGAGTCAAATTCATGCATATCATTGGTATATATCCTTTCCCATTGAAAACAATTGATTTAAATGGGTATACTGACATGCTTTTCATCATTTTGCTTCCGAATGAATTATTTCCTGTATCACATGATCAAAAAATCTACAGTTCCTGATAAATTATTTGACTGAATCGTTTTCAGAGGAAGAGAGAGTTCAAGAAGTAATGAAAACAAAAAGATGTGAACAATATTGCTCCGAATATGTCTGATAAATTGAAAGACTCCATTAAAGATTTCAACCTAACTAAGATTGAATTGAAATTAAAACATTTGATGAGAAAATGTTTAACTTTTATAATTGATATTTTGAAGAAAATTTCAATGACATGGACTCATGCTTCTCTGCCAAATGTTGGTTTGTGAATGTGGAAGTGGTCTTCGCAGTCATTAAACTATTCCTAAGCCTTTTTAATCTTTGGAAAATGGTTCTTTCAGTTTGACCAGTATAAAGTTTTGGGCAAGAACTACGAGTCAACTCATATACTCCCGATCTACCCGACATTGAAGTTTAGTCTTTATTGTTTTTAATAAATTTGCCTAATATATTCGTTCTGTAAGCTACAAACCAATCTTTCCTTTTCAAAAAAGAAAAGTGTTATCGGTGGGTTCACTGAAGTAGGTCAGTGTCCTATCTATCAACACCTTCTATCGTTTCTTGAAGTGTGATAGACCTGATAAATGGCTTTTTCCATAGTTTTCTCAAGAAAAATGAGTTCGATAATATCCACCTTCTAACTGATGTTGCAGCACAAATTTGATAAAATTCAGTTTTCTCTGGAAATTACTTTCAGTGGGATATTCAATAGACTGTGAAGCATACTACTGAATGCTGCTTTCAGCTGATAGGGATGTGTAGAGGATTTATGTATGAAACTCTCCGTATAAGATGGTCATATTCTTCAAACGACATTTTCTTGTGGAGGACTCAATATTTTATACTGGTTTTTCTGGGTTCATAACCTTCCACAATCTGAAAAAAATAAATGATAAATCAATAGAGAATCTGCTGAAGTGTAGTGATTAGATTTATAGTGGAGATATCTGTTGGTATGAGATTTTCTATTTATTTATCTTTTATTTTTTTTCGATTGTGGAAAACCAGTATTAAAGATGGTCATCTCAAGTGGATACCTTGAATTCTTGGTTTAATTCTAGAACGTCTAAGAAAAAATCAAAACGGAAAAACTGAACTGGCCCCACGATACAAGTCAGCGACGAGAACTAAATAATTGATACTATATACCAACAAAAAATCAGATATAATAGGGACCTATTTTCTTTTCAGGTCGATATCAGCGTTAACTACGGGTGAATAATACATTTAAAAGAAAAAAAAATATTGCAACCACTTTGAGACAAGACGAGAAGTTGTTGAAATGTTTTTTATTTTCTTTTAAATGTATCTAATATGTCTGATGGTTTTAAAAATAGTAATATCCACACGGAGAAACTACTTTTCGAGTCCTGAAGAAGTTTTTAATTAAATTCGAAACGTCGTCAAGAAAACACCCATTTTTTTCTAAGAAAAGTTGGTACTGTTACTCAACCAACCTTTCTTCATAAAAGAATCATTTCATACTTTTGTGGTAGTTTCTTTTCGATTTAATAATTTTTGAATCACTTTCCATTATTTCAATGATTTCTTAATTTCCGTTACTTTCTCAATTCGACCAGTTCCGACACTGGTTTCAAATCCAAATCCTTTTATGCATCTTCTCGTTCAAAATTTGCATGCATTCACTTATCGAAAAGGTTCGGCGACTTGCGAATTTAAGGGTTGAGCTTTATCAGATCCTTTCAAGAGTTAAAAATATATGGCCGTGTCAACGTCCCGTCCGCTTTCTTTTAAACAATGCGGTACGTTAACGATATATTATTGTGGGAATCTTGTTTCGGACACTCTGCTCTTTTTATGAGAAAACAATCACTTAATAAGACGTCTGACCGCGTACAAAGAATCAACCAAATATTGAATAATGTATCGAAAACGGTGCGGAATATGAAAATCCGGACGGCTATAAAATTTATTTATGAAATATTCTGAAAAACTTGCTGTTCTATACGCAGAAAGTAAGGAATTTTTGATAGAATAAGGAAGAGGAAGTGCTCAAGAGGAATATCCTTGTTGAAACACGAATCCTAAATTAATTTTTTGCCGCTGTTGCTTGGGAGCCTTTTTACTAAGCCTTCAGAAAGCATTGCAGCGTTATGGGTTTAATGCAAATTTCCCCAATGATTTTCTTGACAATCAATAATTTTGATTGCTGTGCCAATCTGGGTTGTCCATAAACCAAACTAAGAAAAAACTGATCTAAAGGTATGACGAGCACGAAAACCAAACATAAACCCAATAACATATAAATCAAACCTCGCCACACACGCCATACAAAACAAATATAACTTTTCCCCACCAAAAAACATCAAAGTCACTAAACAAATCAATAAAGGAAACCGTATGAGCATCTGGGAAAATCTAAATATCCATAAATTTAAAAATCATATATCACTCATCGAGGAACAAATACAAATCAAAACACAACAAGATCTAACATTCAATATACTCCACAAAACGATACACGTTGCTGGAAACAACAAAGCTAGAGAAACAATGACACAAAAGATAACACCTGAGGTAACTCAGGTATAGGCAAACTTGATACTTGAGAATACATCCGGATGAAAAGAGAGAACAAATACCTGCCCAAGCCAATTCCTGCCTAAGGCGATCTAATCGTATAAAAGAACAAACAAGAAGAAAAAACGTTCAGTTTGGATAGAGTCACGAAGATGATAGCACAGTCTGCTATCGAAAGCGCTCGCATATAAAAATTAAATTATTGATAGTAAAACATTGTTTACATTATTGTTGTACAATTTTATTCACATAATTGTAATGTCCGAAAGTTTGCCGTTTGTATTTCATTATGGTATATCAAAAGTTAGTATTATTAACACCAAAAGGTGACTTTTACAACCACTACACACATTTTTGTAGTGTGTAGTGGTTATTTGCGAAAATATAAAATCCAGCCCCTGTAGTAAAATATTTAATTTTTTTTATAATTTCCTTCTTAAAGCAATAAAAAATTATTACGCTGACAATCAAGTTCAGGTAGCTTAAAACAAAAAATGTTCACTAATAAAAAACATGAAAAACATACGTGAGTCCTGCGATTCTAACCATGAAATCATCTTCCCGATTGGCTTGATGATGCGGCACGGGATTTTGAATATGTATCTTCGAATATAATAGTTTTTGAGGGTTTGTGCAAAATCTTATTTATTTGTCAGATATTCCGAAAAGAATTCGAAAGAGTTGGCTGAACCCGATGTGAGCGCCGAATTAAAATAAGAGAACATCGACTTCTGGGTATAAATATGTCGCGTAAGCGGCTTACAGGCGAAATATTCGAGGCTGGATATCGGAAACACTATTTAATTAATTTAAACGTTATCTCGAACGTAATCCAAACGAATTAACTATCCGCTTTGTAAACGTAATGTGCATTTTGTTCGGGAGACTATAAAACGTTCGTTTTTATTCGCCAGATTGCTAGAACGAGACTGATTACCATGAGGAGTTCATGAACTGAATATTGCGTAATGATTTACAGAAAATGATATATGTAAATGTATACACTTGTGGTGAAGAATCTTCACACATGCGTTATCAATAACTGACGCGATAAAACAGACACTTTTATAATCTAGCATAGTTTTTTTCTACAAGTAAAAACGAAAAAACAGTTGAAGTTAGTATTATTTAGCAGAACCTTTATTTGGATGATATAGTTTGCACTCAGTGACTGAGTCAAAGTCTAAATTCGGCAGTTGATGACTTATTACTATCGTTTGACTGTTTATAATGATGTTTATTCATTCATAAGTTTCTACGGTTTCAATTGTTTCAATTACAGAATCAGCCCCTTTCACAACTAATAAATTGCAGGTATCTCACATTTCATAGTAAGTTAAATAATTAAGTAATCTTAATTTCCAGACTAGGATAATTGATTGCCAGATATCGAAGTTGGATTATGGAATTTAAATATAATGCATTCACGGAATCCTCAACAAAGTGCTGACGAATTATATATTGTTTCCGATTTTCGGATTCACACATTGATGATGTATGTATAACGATCCATTGAACGTACTGTAATTATAAGTTGCGTGAAAACTGGGTTGATTGATTCTCCTCAAATATTACAATTATATTGAGTCGTCAACACGTTCTTCCTGTTCCTCCTTATAATCAGGTAGGTTATACGTCATTTTGCATCTCTCTGTTTTCATTTTGCATGTCGTTAAACTATAATAAGATGAAGTTAGTAATTTCATAAATATCTCTACATCCGTTCACTGTTTATCGATTTCTTTTGGATATTTGTAAAATGAGCAGATAATTAAAATTCACTGAAATTCAAGTTAGTGAATTAGGAATATTTAGGCTATTTTTTGGGAAAGAAAGTTTTTGGCTTTCTACTACTCCATCTTGATACAAAAAAAGATTTTTTTTTCATTTTTCATTTAGTAGATATATCGTGTAGAAATCTTGTGAATGATATCTGATTCAAATCTAAAACGAACGTTTGGAATACAAACTGAGTAAAAAAAAGTGGTTTTGTATAATTCAGTATTCATATAAAAGTATTTGTTTCGAAAGAATTTTTTCTTTCGTGTAGTTCAATGTTTATATGAAAGTAGCTGTTTCAGAAGGCCTTTTTCTTCCATTTTGTGTCTGAAAGTTACTTCTTTGAACGATCTACACATCTATGTATGGAG
>WOGR01012280.1:0-10254 GCA_015342045.1 Leptinotarsa lineolata | reverse complement strand
GTACCAATTGGAATCAACATGTGATACATTTTTGGAATCAGCTCAGCTAGAGTAATCCGAAAATTGAGACAAAATGGGGGTGTTCCATTAAAAAAAATGACCGTGACGTCATTACTCGAACGTAATTCACCCTGTATATTAGATTATTATTTTAAAATACGGTAAATTAACATCAAAAATCGACGTGTTTTAGGATTATTTCTTAAAATGACGTGTTAAGCTAAAAATGAATTTGTTCCATACTTTACGGACACAGTGTATACCCAAAAAAACAGTAGGAAGTATTGAATCCTTCATAAAAAAGCAAGTGTGCTTTAGACCACAAGACTGAATCATAACTTTACAGGAGAGGAGTTTTAAACTTTTTTTCAACAAAAAGTGTTATTGGCACAGCTATTTATTGAGATGTTGAAACAATGTTTTGGTAAAATATTGTTTCAATATTTAACCAACCCCCTACTTGTGATACCTTATCTGAAAGCTCTTAAGAAATGTTCTTCAATGATACCCTACAAAACTATATTTGATGTAGTAAGTTTTGGTTCATTAAATAAAACACTATTTATTTAAATTAAAATTTATTTTCTATTATTAATTTAAGAAATGTTCAAAAACATTCTTTTTAATATCGTTGCATTAATATTGAGACTCTTAGTCTGCGGGCACGAAAATCGCGACGGACAGGCGATGGCGAGACGATGCGATGACGTAACGGCGGCGATGCATACAACGTCTACAATGTACAGTATAGGCGACGCGCACGAAACGAGCGGTGGCAGAGCGGCGCGATTGAACGATGCACGTGCAGGAGGAGAGCGGTGGCGGCACGGAAACATCAAGAACAAATTAGTGTGATTAGGTAGCTCGCGATTACAGTGAGAGTTGTAAAGAAAAATGTTATAGTCAATACCAAATGGAAATTGATAATGAAGAATTTATCTGGTGTATTTTGTCAAAACCTGCTGTATGGGACAGTGAAAATGTTCACCATAAAAACAAAAAGATTTTAAATGAGTGTTGGGATGAAATAAAATGTCATTTTGGGAATGTGTGTATATTCATTCTTGTATAGTTGTAAAATTTTGTTGGATGGTACCATAAAGGGTAGAAAATTCGTGAAAATTAAGTCTTCCTTCATTTCTCGAATGAACACTATCTCTAGGTAATAATAACTCCGTTCTCATTAGTAGACTTGGCTCCAATAGTTCTCTTCGACGTAAACTTGTGTTACGATGACGTGACATGTTGCTCACAAATCTACTCTAGCACCACTGAACGACCGAAGTTTCGTGCCCACGCAAGATACATATCCTTATCGCCCTGCAGTCCCCATTGCTCGACCGTCGCGATTTTCGTTTCCCCAACCTTACTCTTCACATTGCTCAGACCCTACCCACATTTTTGTATTTGCCAGACTTCCTATAAAGACAAGACATAGAAGTTCTTTTTTTTATTCTGAAGGCGTGCGACGTGGAAAAACCAGACCAGCACATCAAAAACGATGAGTCCTCCCAGTTCTGGGTTCTTGGTTATTCTTGTGGAACGTAGCAGTGAAGAAAGCTATAAAAGTTTCTGCGAAAAATGGAAACCTACTTCTTAGGATACAAAAATGATTGGTTGGAGTTGATGTTTCTTCTCTTTTTATATTCTTAAATTGCTCACTACAAGGGTCGTCTGAAAAGTTTTCGGCCTAACATTTTTCCAGATTGTTAAAAATTTTTCAACATGGTCTTCTTTTAACTCCACACTCTTCTCCCTGCGATGCCCCCACGTCTGTAACCAGTCCAAATAGTACTCGGCGTTTTTGGCGTTTTTCTCTACAAAATAATTGTTCACGAAGATGATTGCCTCTTCATTTGACGAAAATATCTGTCCTCCGAGCGCAATTTTTAGATGAGAGAACAAAAAGAAGTCGCTTGGGATTAGATCTGGTGAGTAAGGCGGACGGTCAAGCAGTTCAAACCGTAATTCGTGGATTTTCGCCATAGCAACCGCTGACGTGTGAGACAGTGCGTTGTCTTGGTCAAATAGGATTTTCTTTTTCTGCAAATGTGGCCATTTTTCCGCAAGTTCCGCCTTCAGCTTGTCAAGTAATGATGCGTAATATACTCCTGTAATTGTTTTTCCTTTTTGAAGTAATCGATTAAAATAACTCCATGACTATCCCAAAAAACAGTCGCCATCACTTTCTCAGCAGAAAAAACAGTTTTTGCTTTTATTGGAGCCGGTTCCCCCTTTGCAGTCCACTGTTTGGTCTGTATTTTTGTTTCGGGCGTATAATGGTGTATCCAAGTATAACTGTTGATTCAATATGTGACAAACACGTTCTATTGACATGTTCATAACCTCTACTATCTCTCTCACTTCAATTCGGCGGTCGTTTGGCACCATTTGCTGAACTTTGGCGATATTTTCGGCAGTAGTTGCAGTTTTTGGACGTTCCGAATGATCATCGTCTCCCAAGCTCTTACGGCCACGTTTAAATTCAGCTGCTCAAAATGTCACTGTGGTAAATGATGGTGCAGAGTCCCCATACACAGAATCTAACTCATCTTTGATGTACGTAAGGGTATTACCTTTCAAAAACAAATGTTTAATGACAGCTCGAAACTCGATTTTGTCCATTTCCATAAAAACACTCACATCAATTTACTCAAACGACTGTTACATAACAACTTCGCGTCCAAAATGGCTGAAACTTTGGTAAGTAACTGTCAACAGATGAACAACTAAATTCACTAACTTTAATTTACGAGTGCTGCCATCTTTATGTTGAGGTCTGAAACTTTTTAGACCACCCTCGTGTGATATAGACTTTTTCCAATTGCACGAGATGCAACGTCACATATCAAGACGTTCACCGTCCCACATAAATTCGAGTTCCTCGCCAAGGTCATACGGCATTTTTTGTGGTCACTGAAGTCCAGTGCCCTTAATACCTCTCGGTAGTCCGTCTAGACTCAACTGACCACTTCAGAAATGGGCGGAATATTAAGAATGGGACACGCGAAATGCAAAAAGAGAGATAAAAGTCAAGTTGAACCAAGATACTTTGATGTAAACTCGAACAATTTTATTTCAACCGGACCGTTTCGAAAGCAGATGCAGTTACAACGGTTGGACCGACGAAAAAATACAGACGCTCATCTATAACATATGCGATACAATACATATTTTTATATAGCATCCTAGGAACCTTCAAATATATTCAGTAGGCATACTTGAAGACTGGCACTAAATCAAATTAACTAAGTGAACAATTTGTTCAGGAAGTCTCGACTTACCTACCTCTTAGTTGATTTAATTTGCAGCCAGTCTTCAAGTATGACCACTAAATATATGAGTTTCTTTCCTTATACGAAGAATTGGGCGAATTTTGGATATGCGGTTGGTTATTACCTTGTTCACCAGATGGAGCAATGACAAATTTGTTGTTTGTCGTTCGCTTCAGCTTGGTTAGAGGAATAATACTCTGAAAGGAATTCGATTTTCAATTATGGAATATCATCAACTTTAGGTTGATGATGGCCACTACCTTGCACTGACGAGGCCAAATAGCCCGAAACCTGTCTGTAAGTGTACCCATTCCTATAATTGAAAATCGATTCCAGCAGTTGTTTCGCCAACAGCATATGGAGGAAATGCTTCTGTGAAGATTCCTGCACTGACACCTGTTAATCCAACGCCCTTCGTGGTATTAGCCAGGGGAATAGTTGTTTTCTGATAGGTGTCGGTCCATTAACCTACAGTGTAGGTAAGTCGAGACTGGCCTGAACAAATTGTTATCTTAGTTAATTTGGCATCCCAGGAAGACAAAATAGTTACCGTTCGCATTCAATTAGTTGGAATGATAGCTTGCAGACAGTACATCGAAGAGAGATAGTTATAGAAAAGTGAGTATTCAAAAAACACTCTGCGAGATTTTCACTTAACAGTTTTACAAAAACGCAACAGGTGTTTCGCCATTGTAACACATTGTAAATTACAGACATGTTATAGGTATCTGAATAGTTGCTTGTTGTTGTAGTTTTGTCAGTTTGGTGAAAATCTGCCCGGAGAAATAAATAAATTGCAGTTGTTTATGCATTTTTATGACCACTTCAACAACATCTGCTTGAATATAGGCACCTTTTTGAGAACATTTGTGACGTTATTTTCGTTGTATTCAGAACAAGTATCACAATATATTTGAAATTTTAATTTTCAAAATTGCTGATTCGCAAGATTAAAGGGGTGGGTGCGTAGAAAATCACATGACTGAATAGCTTTTTAAAAACAAACCTTTATTCGTTACTTTTGGAAAGCACTGTATATCTATATGAACTACGATATTTTGAGAAACAAATTACTTACGTAACCTGTCTACTAGAGCAATTCAAAAATTAAATGTGAGCACGAGCAAAGACTGAACTTGGTATGTAACCGAAAGAGTTTTCGTAAATCTAAACATCACTATATTATCGAAAATACCAAAACAATAATGAGGTAAACGTATCATTCATCGGTGCTTCAGAGTTGAGATAAATAAAACCAATCAAATTAGTTGAGAAGATTCGAAAATTCAAATACTAATTTTGTTTTTGTATGATATTCTGACCCAATTGAACTAATATCAATATTGATTCTTCAATCCCAGCAAATTTTATGGTATCATCAAGGCACACATAAACAACAAACATCCATATCTTTCATTTTCAGAGGTTTTTATATGAAAATGAATTTCCCAAGAGTTCAATATTTGGTCTTATTGGCACATCACATATTATCAATGCGTTTTTTTAAATAGTTAAATTAGAATTTTATACAAAACATAAACTAACAAAAACCAAAAACATGGAAGAAAAAAATTTCATTTATTATAACATACCTACTTTGTTTTGTTGTAAAAATATTATTGGTGCTGACAATAGTTCGCGAGAACGAATATCGAAATTATACATCAAAAATAGAATCAAAATCCTATCCAAAATCCAACATGGTTTTTGTTCCGGAAGATACATTTTCACAATTTATTGACCTATCAACATTTCTTGCTGAATTCCCTAGAAAATGGCAAACACAGATTTTTCTAAGGCATTCGATACAGTAAACTTCTTATTGAAAGGCTTAAATCTTTTGGAATTAGAGATGCTACAGCTGCTTGGCTTATAAGTTTTCTGACTATGAGGAGTCAGAGTCAGGATCAGTAACTAAAGCCAAATTCCTGTTCCACAAGGTTCACACTGTGGACCTTTATTATTCAACTTGTTCGTTAATGTTTTAACTGATGTAGGTACTTATCAATGTTGTATATCTTCTCTTTGCAGATAACCTCGAATTATTTTAACATGTACAAGGTGTTCTAGATAGCCGTATTTTCCAAGGTAACATTGATAATTTATATGACTGGACGGTTTCAATTTTTTCAAATTAGAAAACAGATGAATGTTCTAAGAATTTGTCTCTCTATTGCTATACTATTAATTTGGCATCTCGGTGTAATCATGGATAATGAGCTCAACTTAAAGAGTCACTAAAATACATGTTCAACTTTGTGAAATGAAAAGGGTAAAAAAACAAACACAAGACAAGAACTATATTGCAGCATATAA
Source organism: Leptinotarsa lineolata (assembly GCA_015342045.1). Classification (NCBI taxonomy): domain Eukaryota; kingdom Metazoa; phylum Arthropoda; class Insecta; order Coleoptera; family Chrysomelidae; genus Leptinotarsa; species Leptinotarsa lineolata. The sequence goes on along the minus strand of WOGR01012280.1, from coordinate 4,663 downwards.
ACAGTTTAAAAAAGAGTATAAATGCCGAGTAAAACATTTAAAAAACTGGTGACAGACTTTTCAAATTCGCCTAGTCTCATGAGAGCTGGAAAATTATTAAAGAGGAAAATTGTACTAAGCAGATAAATAAGATCAATATTGTTGATCAATAACAGACAATTACTGATTCAATGATAAAAAGTAACTTCATCAATGACTTTTTCATAGATTCTTCTCACAATTTCGACAAACCTAATAATGATGATACAAAAATCAACAGATTCCACAAAAGCTTTTTCCTAACACCAGTGACACCCATAAAAGTAATCTCCATTATAAATAAGACAATAGCTTAACAGTCACCTGGCTTAAATGGGAAAATTCTCAAATATGTCTGTACTTTTTCAGCAGAAATCATATCATATTTATTAAATGAATCTTTCACATCTTGAAAATATCGACTGAATGATAAAAATAATGTTCTAGGACTGTTCTTTGACATATTTATTAAATGAATCTTTCACATTTGGAACATTTCGACTGAATGATAAAAATAATGTTCTAGGACTGTTCTATGACTTCCATTGACCAAAACGTAATTTTTTACTGGGCACGCGCATACTTACGAACTCTAGAGTGATGCCAGTGCCCTTCACGGTATCGCTACTTCGTTTATGAGTTCGAGAATATCTGAAAGGGCTAAAAACAAAAATGTTAAAATTTTTCCAGAACTTATATCGGTATCTACGAAAACTGCTACTATTATTCAAATACCAAATTGTTACTAATATAAGTATAAAAATTGTACTTTTTACTTGACTACCTACTTTATTATAGGTCAAAACAATAACATAATTGGGCTGCTGTTATCTTCCAAAGTGCTACGGGATCTAAAGGTACATCTAAAATACGAGTAACTACACTATTTTTTTAAAGCTCTAAGCTGCATTTCTGGGATTGGGTCAGCCAGGGGATTGTTTTTTAAGGGCTTTAATAACGCTTAGAAAAATAAATAAACTTATCGTTCCGAATTCAACAGCACTATAAAGTTTTAATCTTATATTTGAATAAATAAGTATTGTTTTTCTGTAAATCCGTAATGTTTTCAAAAAAATCGGTAAGGACAGCTGTTTACGAGTTTACAGAGAATTGCCCTTGGAAATGAATAAATCTGAAAACAAGTTTAAAAATGGTGAATGAATAACTTCTTGTTGGCCGTTAAAAAATAAATTTGTACTACTTTCACAGTAAGTATTCTTACCAATGAGTTTATAATATTCACATATAACTTGCTTTCTGTTGTGCCAATTTTGCATGCCTCTCACAACATGTTACTGATGCTTTAGACCAAAAGCAACAGTTTGACGTAGTCTATACGGATATGAAAAAGGCGTTTGATCAAATTAATTTTTACATCTTCATCCAGTGACATCATCGTTTGGCTTTTCTGGAAGTTTATTTGATCTTTTACAAGCTACCTCTTTGACAGAAAGCAATACGTGGAATATGAAGGTTTTCAGTCCTTTTTGTACACACCACAAGGCTCGAACTTGGGGCCTCTTTTATTTCTGCTTTTCACTAATTACCTAGCGAAAATGATGAACTGCCCAAAACTTCTTTACGCTGATGATTAAAAGCTATACAAAGTAATTGGCAATCATGAAGACTGCTTAATTTTACAAAATGAAATCGATTTAGTATTCGACTGGTGTTCCAAGATTCATTTACGTTTGAACATATCGAAATGTTTCATTTTATCATTTTCTAGAAAAAATATATAATAGAATTTTTTTATGTTATTGACAGCATTCCAATCAGTCGAGTGAATGAGATGATAGATCTCAGAATCGCTTTTGATTATAAATTCACTTTCACTTTCCTCATAGACTAGGCTATTTCATCAGCGAATCGAATGTTGGGCTTTATTATGAGGTGTCAAATTCCCGAATTCAAAAGGGGCGGGCTGCATAGCTCTAGTTGATCATTGAGCGTTTTCAACTTGGAGTCTTTGTACATTTCATTTATCTCCAACGCTTCCAACAAATTCATCTTCCTACTTCTTTTTCCCCTATGGAATATTTTCATGTTTTTTTCATTTATTATGTGGTTCGTTTCTTGTAGAAGTCCATACATGGCTGATTTCTTATCTGATGATACATGCTCCCGCTATCTTATGTTGAAACTTCTGTCTGTCTGACCTGTATAAGCTGGTCACATGTAAAGTCATTCCACTGGGCACATGAAACGCTTTCTTGCTCTCAATCAAGAAACGAGTAAGGTAGCGTTATAGTTCAAAGTTGTTCTTCTCAGGATGCTTTGAAATTGTTTTGTGAATTCACATGCATTCATACTCAATAATCATTTAATTGTAACGTTTTCTGTGATATTTTTGCCAATTCAATATATGTGAACAACAAAAAATCTGATTCAACTCATCAATTTACAAATTGCATATCTACCTTTGTAGTTGGCCGGAGTTGGTAAATGTGATTACTGCAAAAAATTACCTTGTAATCACCACGTTGTTCTTGAATAAGCGCCAGAAACAAAAAGGCCGGATTATATGGATTTATGACATTAACTGCCTCGAAATATAAGAAGAAGAATTTGACATTTTGTGTTTACTTCCTAACCATGAAGTTTTTAAATGTGAAGACATATTGAATCGGTCCTAGCACTTGTAAAAATGGAATTAATCCAAGGATGTATCCACTAGACTGCTGCCAACTGTGTAGAGGTTTATCTGTGAAAATATTGTATTAAATGAATGGTATGTTACAAGTTCATCAATATAAATCAATACAGGGGTTAACATCCCGATCACATCACCTTGCGAATGGACTTAAATCAATTAAGTGAAAAGTGAAACGTTACAACACCCCTCAACCCTCAGATTTTTCAACAATAGAATGGTAAGAAACCTTTAACTACCTTTTCATTCAATACTGACACCATTTATTCATTTCACAGATTAGTAAAACACGGATTAATTCCTATGAGAACCGAATCAAAATGTAAAACAGTGAACGAAATGTTCGACTGGTGTTAGTAAGCTGTTGTCGACTCCTTTCCCCAGGTGCAGAAAATAAGAGTGACCGTCAATCACCAAACTAGATGTTAATGCTGCGCCGTATTAGATACACCTGATAGCACTCGTCCCTAAGTCTAATGATAAACCACTACACTTATCTCCACAACATGGATAAAAGAACTAGACAATAACTCACCTGTGGAACAAAAAATATGAAACTGGTAAATAATAGAAACTCCAATTATTGGAGTGAAATAAAGCTCCACCAAGCTGAAAAACCACATAGCTTCATCAAGCTACCAAATTAACATGGTTGAGCCACAATATCCCTAACTATTCGGAGATGTCCCTGTATGTGATACCACGAACAAGTGTTCAATAACGACAAGTCCATGGATCTCAGGTTCACGTACTAGCACCACATGACCGCCCTTTGGAGAGTTTCACATGATGAGCGGCCTTGACCTCCACACTAGCCATATGACACCCTTCAATGCTCACCCTTCCAAAGACTCTGCCTTACATCAAGCTGGACTGAACTATGCTCGTGCCCATCACAATAGGTCTCTTACGAAACAAAAAAACAGGAAGAAGGCTTTAAAATGCTTGATATCAATCGCCTTCAGTTGATACCTCAGCTAATATATTATTCTACTCTACATAACGGTAAGAAATATGTATTTACCTGATAGAGTAACCTCTATCAATGGATCACCATATACATTAACATCAACAAATGATTGATTGAAACTTTATATTCAAACTCAGAAACGTAGCTACTATCTAAACATGCTCAATGTTTCAGGTCAACACTCAACAATATAAGTTATACAAAATCGAGTCAGATTTCTGAGTTTTTATTCATTATTTTACAAACTTCATGTCAGAAATGATGAATGAATTACACCATCAACTATTACCAAATGATCTGACCCTTATTATATGTGGCTTCATGTGCAAACAAAAGGAGTAATTTTATGTATTTATCTCAACTATGCAAACAGCAGTATAACTGTCATGAGTATGGGACGGTGTTATGATCCACTCACTATCTGGGAACGTGCCAAGTCCAAGTCCTTTTTACCTAAAGGAGGGATCTGAAGTTCATTATACAATATTTACAAATTCAAACCCCCAATAATACTAATATCAACTAGGTATATTCAATAAACCTCTGATATACCTAGGTATTCTATTTACAAACTCTCAACATTACTTGTGAAGTTGGCCTGACAACACAAACTTGGTTCAAACATCTCCCAAGATTTCTCAATAATACTGTACTCAAAATATAGAGATAGTTCATTTCTATCTCATCTGACATAGTCTTATACCCTCATCAATTGTAACCTTTATCTTCATACAACCCTACTTGAATATGGAGTTTTACCAAATATAAAATATTTTGCCAAAATTTATTTCCTAAGTGAACTTCATTACTGTTGTAATAATCAGAATACTCATATCTAGAAACATTTAGGCAATATCAAAACAAAATACAAGGTTGCGAAAGGTTAACTGGTATTAAATGATGTATAAACTATCAATCTGATGACTCAGATTCCGAATCATCCTGCTGCCACATACCTGCATCCCAATTATCTAAATTATCTAACTCATAAACCACTTTTGATATTACTCGCTTTACCCTGC
>WOGR01012278.1:0-10255 GCA_015342045.1 Leptinotarsa lineolata | reverse complement strand
AAGCCCGAAACTGGTCTGCAAGTGTGCCGGTTCAATAATTGAAAATCGATTCCGGCAGTTGTATCGCCAACAGCATATGCAGAAAATACTTCAGTGAAGATTCTTGCACTGACACCTGTCGGATATAATCCAACGCCCTTCTTGGTAATAGCCAGGGGAGTAGTTGTTTTCTGATAGGTGTCAGTCCATTAACCTACAGTGTAGGGAGTCTGAGACTGGCCTGAACAAATTGTTCCTCTATATGATTTCATTCTGAATTGGAATCAATTTTGAAGTTTATCGTGTATTGGTTCAGAATTGTTTTGATTGAATTTTGATTGTCACATCCAGCTGTCTTTTTTTTATTTCCCCTCTAGTAATTCCGTAATTCCAAGAATATGAAACCTGACACTATCATTAATGTGAATTTATTGATGACGATTGAAGTATTTTTACAATATTTTCGAGATTCATGTGTTTTTTTTCGAGATCGTTTCATTTGTGATTCCTGTTGAGAATCTATGAAAACAATTAAGAATAGAGTTATATACCATAGTTTGGCACCTGATAAATAATGGATATTTTCTTTTATTATTTTTCAAAGTTATCTGTGCTGGGATAGTGAAAAATGAAGAGTAAGATATTCGTTCTATGTATTCAAAACGAAGTTTGAAAACTAAACATCATTTCGAATACTTTTAACGATCATCTCATGGTTTTTTACTGATATTGGTGTATTTGTGTCCATTGAATTTAGAAATATATGAAACTCAAGCAGCCTCAGCAGCAAACAAGATTCAACAGTTTCTTGTATTTCAAAAGTTTTTTGAATGGTAATTTTCGGAAAAAAATAACAAAATGACCTTGAATTCGAGAAATAATATTATTCGTTGGAGTCAGGACAGCTCTCGATATCTGGGAAGGAGAGTTTTTGTCTTTCTACTACTCCATTTTGATACAAAAAGTGAAAATCTTCCAAAGAAAGTAAGGAAGCAATCAACTTTGGAAAAGAATTTCCGTACATAGATGTGTAGATCATGCAAAAAAGTACCTGTCAGGCACAAACTGGAAGAAAAAGCCCTCCTGAAACAGCTACTTCCATATGAACATTGAAATACACGTCAGTAAGATTCTTTGGAAACAAACTCTTTTAATTGAACACTGAATTATACAAAAAACACTTTTCTCTGTTCAATTTGTATTCCAAACATTCGTTATGGAATTAAATCAGATATCATTCACAGGATTCCCACACAATATACTGAATGAAAGGTAAAAATTTCACTAATATGGAACACTGTCATCCTCTCTGGTAGACATCAATGTTTCGCCATAAGACACTTGCCTTAGGGCTCTTCAGTACCAATCTGGATAACAATTTAAAAAACACACAATTCATTTATTACATTGTGTGGAAACCCTGTGAATGATATCTGATTCAATTCCATAACGAATGTTTGGAATACAAACTGAGTGGAGAAAAGTATTTTTTGTATAATTCAGTGTTCATGGAAAAAAAGTTTTTGGCTTTCTACTACTCCATCTTGATACAAAAATAGTTTTTTTTTCAATTGATTGCTTCTTTCCTATCTTTGAAAGATTTCCACATTTTTTTGTATCAAGATGGAGTAGTAGAAAATCAAAAACTATCTTTCTCAAAAATTAATCACTCCCAACAATATACCTAACCGTTCCAATTCAAATCAGTGTTCATATAAAAGTATTTGTTTCGAAAGAATTTTTCTCTCGTGTAATTCAAAAATTAATCACTCCTAAAAATATAACCCTTTCAATTTATTTCTTGATACCTTTTTTCGATTTGTATTTTTTTTTTAATTCAAATTGAATTCATATTCTTAAACGAATCTCTTCATTTGAATGAGAAAAAAAACCGATTATATAAAACCAACCTCATGCCCTTCCACAGTTATCAAATAAAAAATTTCCTACCATAGCAAGAATTGTACGAAATAATATATAGATACTTGATAATCTGATATATTACTCCATCCCAGTACTTTAAAAATTCAGTAGAAAAACCCAAGGGACATAAATAATAGATCTATTCGCAGGACAACAACGGGACAGAAAACTGGAAAAAACGAAGAGGATCTACCACTTTTGGGACTCGTGCGAGATGGCACGCCTTGCGGAGAAAACCTTATTTGCCTTAATCAAACTTGTACCAGCATATTTCCCCACGTTAAGCAGGAAAAATGCCCTTCAAATCATGCTAGCATAGAGTGTTCCGGACACGGGGTAAGAATAGTGCAAATAACATATTTTTCATTTGTATCTCTTATCATAAAACCAACAATGAAAATAGTTCATTTTTCATGAACTGTCCCTAATAAAGTGCACATATCAGTAATAATAATGTGACAATAAAATGTATTCTCAGTAGAATGATGCAAAATGAACAGTCATTTTGAAATAATTGTCATCTCTTGGCTGGCTAGCTGCACCCATAATTGATTCCACTTTAGAATTCATTATTCCTCGAAAATCTCAGGGAACTATAACAATCACTTAACTGAAAAAACGTTATCGTACATTCCACATCCTTATTCGTCTTATTGAATAGGAATAACTGGATATAACTTGATATCTATGCATGAATAATCTAAAACTTGCCCAAGATGTACCTACTTCAGAAAAAACCTTGCACAAATACGACAATGTTATTTAACATTGATATCATAAAGAAGGGCAATTGTTTGCTGGTAGGAAGATGATAATGTGAAATAACCATAATTTTTTCAAGTCTTTCCAAGGAAAGCCTAATTTGAACCAAAGGGTTAGATTAGAGAGAATAAAATCATTCAGCAGTTGCTAAGACTTCAAAATATCACATACATACACTGAAGATATATGCTGCAGTTGCAGACGAAACCTTCGGTACTACAGCATACAACTACTTCCTACCATTCCGGATTCTGATCTGTTTCATTGTTACTTTCATGCCTGATAATTTGTCGAGGCATTGAGTAAACTACACAATACTACAAAAATTATATTACTGAAACTTTAAAATGTTATATGTCAGTTACAGTATGCTTTCTCACGAGATATTCTAGCATTTTTCCGAATTTTTGAAAATGTCCTCATTTCAGTTTTGTACGAATCAAAACAAGTGTTTCTGCGAACTGGGGTGGGCTGGTACCGATTGCTCAATCCAAGTAGAATTAACCCCCGCCCCTCCAATTGCCACGCCGCCTCCTGATATTTCTCCGACCAATCTCCAGGATCACATGAAAAAGAAAGAAACCCCCTACGGTACGTTCTGAATGTATTTCACTATATATAAGCTATTAATTCAATCAGTAGTTGAAAAAATACCACATTTTACGAAAAAGTGTTGATCTGTCACCACTTATTTCAATTGTATGTTGTGTTTTTTAAATATCTTTACATGAAACGATGATGGTGTAAATACACAACACTTTCATTTTTATGATACACTCAGTACAGAAATGACCAAACCTTTTCAACATCGAAAATAATCAGTGATGAATCAGTACTTGTTTTCTATTCAAATTTGATAAAAAGATAACAAATACAAAACTTGAAATTGCTGTTTAGTGGTTATTCCATCAATAATTTACTACATCATCGTTATTCAATAAAATTAATCTATAGTACGTACACAGAGCATATTAAGTGTTGCCATAGTTTTTCGGTACTCAAATATGTACACTCACATTCAAAAATATTGTGTAAAATATGTGCAGGGCATAATAATGTAGCACGGTTATTACACTATCTGATTTGCACTAACTTCATTCGCAGTAATGCTCTTTTGGAGTATTCTATTTTCATAGTTATATAGTAAACTTTATTTCATAAATCAGATAAGAATATCACAACTTCTTCACCATCGATACAACAAAAAATAGACAGATAAAGCTCTTTTTTCTATCTCAATAAAATGACATTTCAAACTAGATATTACACGACCCTCTATTCTATTTGAGACATTTCAGGGAAATAGCTGTCTCTTCAATGAAGTTGAAGTGGGGGTTACATTTCCTAGTTGTCACCAGTGTTTCAAAACAAAATCAAATTATTCAAGATCGCAGAAAGTGTATCGATCTGTTAGCTTTGGACCACACTGTATATATGCATAATACACTAGCTGGCCTTTGTATAAACCTTCATCATTATAGACAGAGACTCTCTATCCGTTCCAGAGAAAATAAAATACAAAAAAAACATATTTCACACGATTTGTTCTTGCTAATGTCATTATCTCCAATGGACTTTTTTTCTTTTAATCTATACTTTGGGCCAAAGTTCAAGTATTTTGGTAATTATTGTTGAAAGTGTGTATAGCACAATTTCAAATACCAAAACAATATGATTTTTTGTTGGAAATTCATTTTATTCAGTTTAGAGTCGAAACATCCAATTTTCAAGTTTTGTTGAATACAAAATCTTGCAAATATAAATTATTCATTCATGTTTATGGATCACTCAAAATTATGTAACGATAAACTATTACATAAAAAAATCTATATATTCAGGGTGAGTGAAGAGACGGTTTCTAGATGCGAAATAAACATATTTCATTATTTTCTACTAAGCCATATTGAACTTGATTTGAGTTCACGACAACTGAAAATCAGAGTATTATTCCCAATAACTGAACCTTAATTTTTTGTTCCTAAATTGAAAAACAAGTTATTTGGTAAATCCATATCTCAAAAGGGATTTTATTCACAATGTTATTGTTTCACAGATTGTTTTCTAAAAATCTCAATACAGCCGATTCGTAATTTTCAGTTTCTATTTGATTATTTTCTCATTCACCAGAATTACCAAATAATCTTCAAAAAATTTCCCCATTCATCTGTTGTTCTTAAACTGAGTACTTTTAAATGTGAACTCTGGAATTTTCGGGAATAGTGAAGAACTTTCGGAAACATCCAGTTACATCCCAGATCATTGTTGAACAATCGAGGGAGTTATATGGTTTGGTAACACTCTATCCAAGAGACAGGCTTCTGTTTTTGCGTGAAGAGCGCGCTTCTAAAGATATAAAGGCTAGAAGTTTTGCCCTGTAGGAATTTTTGGGAAAGTTCAGAAAATTTTAGAGTATTAATGATCATACCATTGGTATATAAAACAACATCCGTTGACCTCTTACAGTTTGAAATTCATTCTTTAATTCCAACTCAATTCTCTAAGAAAAGCCGAGTACACCAGCTAGTAATGACCTTAGATTAAATTCATTCAAAGTAAAATATGTTTACATCTATCAATTATAATTTTAAAAGAGATGAGTACAGAGATAAATAGAGAAGTGGTAGATTTGCAAGTTATCCTTCAAGGTGAAGACTAAAGTTAAAGTAACATCCCAACCATTCAGTTAGCAGAATTAGGAACTACGCAATCAACAATGTATAAAACATCTTAAAACGTATCACAATACCAGTTACTTTCATAAAACATATGAGAAGTTGGCAAAACATCAATTTTCGAAAAATAAATGAATTTTGAAAAAAAGCGATCGGTATCGGAGCTGTTTCTGGGAACTTCCAAGAAGACTTCGTTGATTTGACTACATGATATTATTAGTAAGCAACAATGTTCAGTTATGATTGTTCTTCTAGAATCATTACATATATTTGGCTCTCCCACTGTAAGTAAGTTGATTGAAATTCTAAAAATCCATAATGAATATCATAATATCTATTAGTAGAATGCATTATTTTGAATTTATATCGAATATTGCACCTATATAACAGGTTATATTGGCATACTAGGGTTGAAATTATCCATACAAAAACAAATAAACTCCGAGTCAATCTTCTACAGTTGTATCGAGTATGAGATTGTTACAACTCCTATGAGAACACTCTGGAAAAATATCAAACATGTTCTTCGTCTAATCTGTAGAGATCGTCTTATCATTCACCATGTATCAATTAAAAGATTCAAGAAAATTTCGGTACCCAAATTATCATTAATTAGTTCTGCCCTGCAGAAGTACTCCATTCCTTCATGGAAAAGTGTGCTTTCAACAAATTTCAAAAAATAACAAAATTTCTATTTATCCCTAGCAATTCGAAGCATAGTTATACAAATTCGAAAAAACTGATAGGAGTTGTAAAAACTATTTAATTGAGATATTGACAAAATTTCCTACACAAATTTCACAAAACTGCAGTAAAACTTTCCTTTATGATTCTCTATATCGAAATTATACAGTAAATTATTGTTTTTCATAAATATGAAAAATAATTTCGTGTTCGTGGAATACGCTCAAAGTAATTAATTACCTCCCATTATGAAAAATAACTACTGAGAATACTTAATCACGTATCTTGTTGTTTGTTTCTCCCAAAAATACAACTATTTTGTAGTTATCATACATTCACTAATAATTATCAAAATATAAGAGATACGAAACTTTTTATTACAATACGCTTCAGCATTTTTGTTCGAGAATAATGAAACAACTCTCCAACCATACCCTGGTCTTTGTTCCCCTGCATTTGTATACATTTCGGTGAAAATTTACGTTCACGTCCATTAGTAAATACATTATTTTTGAACGTGGGTGTACTGTTTCGCAGGCGCCAACAAAAAGGGCAATCTGAGCACGCTATCCATGGTTTTCATCTTGGTAGGCGTCGTAAAGGGTGTCTTCATTTGTTTTGCCGTAGTGGCCGTTTGTTACAGGTACACATAATTAACTTAATTCAAGTTGCCGTGATCGTGGTATAAATTTGAAACGCAGGTGATGTTTGGGCATTTGATTTTGTAAATAGCTTTCGTGGAAGATTCTCGTTAAATCAATTCAACGATATATATTGAATGAGAAAATGTCTAGCAACTCACAAATATCCTGGATTCTGCAGTCAATTGAACAAACGAGATATTTTCTCATTCAATGTAGTATTGGTTCTTATCTTTCGATGTAAAACCCGTACTATGTTTTGACTTGCTGTGTGTACTGTACATATTTATATTGTTAATCACATGTATACACATTTTGATGAAATTTACTGACAGACCTCTGGCAAAGCTGATTCCCGGGCATAGGTATACGGATTTTCTCTATTTGCTAAGTACATACATACTTTCCATCAATGTCCAACAAATATTGGTGTTTGCTTGAATGTATTACCTGAAAATCCACGGGCATTTTCAATCATCGGAGAATTATTATATTCAGTTGATTGTCACTTGTTCTTTCACTTTATCCAACTGTTTTAGTTTTATAATGAATCATTTGCAGTGAAATCAAGTGGAAATTATTTTTTCCAAATATTGAACTGTTAACCAGATATCCCATTTGAAAACAAAACGTTGAGTAAAAGTGGAGGTGCAACTGCTAGCATTATATTTTTTTTTGATTTCAGAAAAATAAAACATTTTTCGAAAATATTTCATCTATAGCTCTCGTGACACAAACACCCAGCTCACTATATCTTTCACCTAGGAACAATCAAAAATATTGATCTTGTGCAGATCAAAATTTAGAAAACGCTCTGGGATCAGCTAAGCTATCGATCTATCAAGTATAGGTCAATCAACTTTGAATTTTCCAATTGAACAAAAAAATTAATATATCATAAGTCTTCAGAAATGCAATAATTGGCATGCTGGGAAATGTTCAATCGACATACGAAATATGATCAAGTAGGTAGAAAATAAGTCATTACGTCATTATGGTTAAACATAAATGAAACTAAGGAACAGGAACTGCGTCAATATTTCAGGAAAATGCAAGGACCCTCTGACTTTTTATTGGAAGTGGACAATAATTTCTGACAATTTCGACTCACTCACACCCCCATGTGACAGTGGTTATTTCTTTAATATTTCTGGATTACATGGAGGTCGATTGAAATATCGTTTCAAAACACTTTTCAAAATTTTAAGTTGTGCAGTTGTTCAGTTGATCAAGTATTTGAACTGCTAACCATCTGCTTCAGTACAATAGGTTGAGAAATTAGATCAAAAATGAGTGAATCCATTCGACTCTTCGCTACAACCCACGAGAATTTATCGTTACTCACACCCATTCAAACTAGACCAAATAAATTATGCTTCCCAATGAAGCGGATTCATTCGGTAAGTAATCTTTCAAGACAAGTGTTAAGACTGGCAAGCGAGAAGGATGTGCTCTGCTACCAGTGGCTTAATATTCTTGTGAGGAAATTTTCTCCAAGGTTGGGACACCTTGGTACATAACACTCAATCTAGTGAGAAATTATTCGGCGATAACTTTAGGAGTACTTCAGTCAGCTAGATAAGCGATTTAAGGGTATGGTTGGGAAGTGAGTTCTTCTCTGACGCATCTCAGGAAAACGCCCTTCCATGGTTACAAGGTACCTACTAACTGCACCCACCAATCAGGCGACTCTCTCCTCATCGTCTCAGATGATCTGTAGCTGTGCAGCTGTGGAATCATGACTGTAGACCGCAGCAACTTCTCCATGAGGATATCTGTGGGTCAGCTATACCTGACGACACATTATATTCAGCCATGCAGGCCTTTTTGCCTCTGCTTGGGGTGAATTATCATTTGAGCGTAAGCGTTCACTAACCTGCTCAGGAGGAGTTTGTTTCCTCTCCTGATGCAGATCATGCTTCTGCTACTCAAGAATTTGTTGTAAGGCATAACATAAAACATCCTGTTGAGGAGGCGCTGAGTTGCTTTCTGGCTGCACCACTGAGCCTCCTAGATTCATTAAAGCATCTAAAGTTGAAGGATTAAGTAGCTCTTGGTTTGATCCGATGTACAGTAGGGGTCTCCTCTACCGTCCCAGAGTCTGATTGTTTGGTAACTTCATTGTCCATAAAGAGTAGTGAGGGAAAGGAGGTCCATTACGGCAGAGCCCCATGGTAAGGCTTTCTTCATTGAGAGGGTATTCTGTTAGTGACGCTGAGTGGGATCAGAGTCATACATCATTTCGGTAGATATACAAACCTCAAAATGAGTCATCATCAAGGATTATACCTTCAAGAGTGATACGATATCCAGCAGAGGTTTTCTGACGCCCCCGCTGCATCCATACAGTAATGAAGATATTGTTCTGAATGATCTCGCATATTCCGAAGCATTTTCTGAATTCTGACAGAATTCGTCCATTTTTTTATGCAAATCTTCTGAAGACTATTCTTGTTTCTAAAGATTTTTCATTCCAGTTGATACATGGGATCATTGCGTTTTTTAGCATCTTTTTAGTGATATCCATTTCAACAAACTTGTTGGCGAGCTGCATGGACTCATCAAATGCAACCTGTCTGTTTTCTAAAATATTGAAGCACTTATTTTGTTGAGGCCTAGAATTAATATATTTTGGGCATAGCAAGATAGCATAAACATCAGCCTGAAAGACTGATATGTACTAACCGAGCGGGTAACTGGAATATAAATTTTTTCCGCACAGTAAATTTCAGCTACCATCCTATGTTTGGTTTTTGATTGATTTGTATTGTTCGCCGGTACTTAGACCAACATTTCTGACGGCACTGGATCTGGAGAAGAGAAATCATTGAATAATCTTCAGGGTCACCAGATTTGTCGGCCTTGATTTCTTTGTGTAGACATCTGGAAAGTAAAAATCTATAGATCACAGCTAGTGTCTTCAGAAAATTTGCATCATAGAATCTGTGCCGATGATCATTACTCTGAATATTATAAGCACCTTTACAAATTCAAATTTCCATTTTTTTTTCTCGGGAATTTGAAAATGATTCAAAGAGGTTTTCAATGATCTTAAAACTCTTTCTTTCAGATCACTCAATCAAAAATCGGTGAGTTCTTGTGTTTTCCTAAACCTTTGATACAGTTTTTGATGACAGCTCTATTTTGTTTTCATTTTACCACCCTACTACTGAAGAAAAGCTAATATTTTTATAACAAATATAGTTAAAAATATATTGGCTAGCTTGACAGCAAAGCTTGTTCATGGATATCAAGGGATTTTTCATTCCACTGCTATTAATATACGACATTCTACTCAGAATGTGAAAAGTAATGAAAGTCAAAGAGACACAGATATTCTTGATTCTCGCATCAAAACGGAAATTGTCACATTCTAAGATAATATCATTTATTAATATCAGTGATCTGACATTAGAATGTTAAAATTCGAGCACACATTCTCAATAAAATTAGCAATATACACTGTGGCCCCAAAGTATGGAACAAATTCATTTTTAGCTAAACAGGTCATTTTGAGAAATAATCCTGAAACACGTCGATTTTTGATGTTGATTTACCGTATTTTAAAATAATAATCTAATATACAGGGTGAAT
>WOGR01012277.1:0-10255 GCA_015342045.1 Leptinotarsa lineolata | reverse complement strand
AAATTAACTGCGATGAGTGTAGCAGGAAATCATCCATTTTGCAAATTATTGTAGAAGAAGAACTGGAATTTTTTTGTGATATGATGGTAGAGCTAGGATTGTTTGATTGCAAATGTTCACATTATGGAAGTTAGTTATTTGGGTTTGTAATGGATTTTTTCATAAGAGTATATAATAAAATAAGTGAACTTCACGAAACTTCCTTGGTGAAAATTTTTGTTTTGCTTCATTTGAATGCGTTATCATCAAATAATTTCAGAATATGCTCTACCACCACCGATCCTGATATTTTGAAGTTCCTCGTATTAAATGTTCTCCAAAGATCTGAATGTTACGTTAGTTCTAAAATTTTTCACACAGAATTGGAATATATAAGGTATGACGTTAGTTGTGAGGTATGTTTGTTGTTCTTAACTTTGTGATGATTGTTTACTCTATTGGTTACTGTTTTTGCCAATTTCTTTGAGACCACTTCCTCAAAACTATTCCGTTTTCCTCCAAAACCATTTCGATAATGAGCACTTTCTCTCACATATTACGAACTTAATTGCAAACACTTTTTGACACTAGCCTGATGATTAGGTATTCATAATAGATGTTGTATCTCACTTTGGAAATATAAGTTTTTGAAAAATGTTTATTTTGAAGAAGGAAAACAGTACTGTGTTTCCTCGAGTTGAAGAATACAAAATATAATCTCAAATATAAACATAACTTGAACGTAACTGAATTGCAACTATAACTAACTCATTTCGGTACGCAGGATGTATTTATAGTAGAAAAAGTGATGACATAGTCTGGAATCAAAAGAAAAAACTGAAAAAGTACTTTGTATCGTCATTTAGAAACTACGTATTGCCGGATGTCGATTCAGCTTAAGTCTGAATTGACATTGCTCCTGTTTATCCATGTCACGTTGGGTATGAATAAAGAAGGTCAATGAACATTATATAACATGGATATATCTATCAGTTTGAGTTTGTTTTCGGTGAATAGTCGTATCAGGATTATTTATTGATTTCTCGATTATCATATCGAGAAAAGAAAATTGATGAACTTTTTTTTCCAACGTCAATTTGTCTTCAAATAGTTCAATAAAGCGTTGATGTAATCTGTGTTATGGTCACACATTACATCAAGAAATATCTTCTATTCACTTTTTATACCGTGGAACTTTAAATACTCAAAAAACAGTCGAACACATTGACCCTTTCCACGAAAACAATACGAACACAGGAGTTTTGCACTTATTTCATATGACGTATTTTGGCTTGCTTCGAATAATGGTTGTAAATCGATATGAGAAAGAACCAATGAGTGTTCCAACATTTGATAATGATGATCTGGTAAACTGTCCCATAATGGACTGTTCAAAAAATGAGGTGCATGTTCAAATTTCGCGAGCTACGTACATTCGTTCAGATGTTTTTCATTATTTATGTTGATACTCAACATAACTTTCACAACTCAGCAAAACATAGTCTAATAATATACAGCTTTCTGAAATTAACGAGTTATAAATTCAAGGGGTCCTCTAATGAACAGAGCTATCAATTTTTTGCTCATCCTATCGCCAAAATAATCCAACAATTTCTGGAAGCATTCCATTATAAACCCATTTAACAGATCGTAATAAATTTAGATATTTCTGTCATATGCAGATATGGTGAGCCGCATTATCTCAACAGAATTGAGTCCCTATTCCGATATTTACACAGGGTTGGATTGCGGAAGTCGGGAAGGAAATTGAATGGAACAAGAGAAAATACTAGCTCATTCGACCATGTCGTTGAGGTCGGCAAGATTCAGGAAATATGGTATGAAATTGTTTTCAAGATCATCTTCCAATATAAATGCTGAATATGAACACGTAGGATGGTCTTCTTTGGAACTAATTTTCATTTCTTATTCAAAATGGAAGGAAATTCAAGTGGGAGAATGAAAATTGATAGTTGTAGATTAAATGGAATATTATTTAAAACCCAGCTTATTGAGAAAAAAATTAAGAACTGAAAAATTGTTTGAAATAAATAATTGTTCAAAAATAGAATCCGAAATGTCATTTCATCTCATTAAGAATAATGAAGTGATTCAGAAAAAGATGAATCATATGAAAGTTCATCAAATTATCGAATATAGATAGAAAAATAATTGAATGAAATAATACAATTCAGCCACTGGCATTCAAAAAACTTCTGCTTACAAGTGATATAGGTTTTTTTATAGAAAATTCTCAATAATTTCTAATCAATTTAAAGGTTTAATTATGCAGACATTATGTTCGAACAGTTTGAGAAGGAAACCGCTATTTAGAGAACCATAAACTCAATATGTTAAATTGACTGAGCCACATGACCTCTATCCCCAACATGTATTTTGTTAGTTATTAAGCTAATTAGTTTTTATATAAATCAAATTTTATAAATGTACGAAAGCGCTCTGCAATAAGAAATACAATTATATACTTCTATACGAAAAAATTTTCTTCGAGTCTTTCATTAAAATTTTTTCTCTCGAGAAATAATGGCTGACTTACGAAGCGATTTTAAGCAATACAGTATTAATGCTCATCCAATTAAGCGAACTGTTCTTGCTGTACATAAATCAATGATTAATAATTCAGCAGTATCGACAAACCGAACAGGAATATTCATGATGAATTTTGAGATTTGTGTCATATTTCGAATGAAATCAGCAGGGCTCTTTAATGATTTCTGTTGATGAAATCTCTTTTGATGATTTTGATGGAAGTTGAAAAACCTGTTAGTATATATTTCTTCCCTATAAATGATGCAAAATTGTCTGGATATTTTGTTATCCGTAAATCAGAAATTAGAGTTGGTTGTTTCCATCTACTTCTTCAGTGAAATCATGGATTCATTGTTATTGATACAATCAAAGCCATTCTCGGAAAGAATAACGAAACAAAAAACAATGACAAAATATCATAGGTATACCAGAGTTGTCAACAGTACAATCAGATCATTTCCAACATATAGTTTTATGGTTTATATCAAGATTTGTTCGATTGATGACCTATTCATTTTGTAGAAATTTATATTGAATATAGGATAAAGAAAATACTTTCGTCTCATTTCTACAGAGTTTATCATTTGTTATAATCGGTTTCGGTTCATTAGACCATTCTCAAGTAACTAATATCTACATTTTGTCAAGACAAGTCTTCAAATATACAATGATGAGGTTAGGTTCCTGTAATAGGTACCTGAAATAATAAATGTACCCTGAATTATCCATACCATTACTACAATAACCAATTATCTTCTGTAATATTTCACGAACACCAAGTATCCTGAACTGGTTGTCAAAATTCCCAAATTCAAAAGGGGCGAGCATAGTCCTAATTGATCATTGAATGTTTTGAAATTGGGGTCCTTGTACAATTACAGGTACATGACCTTATCATTGTATATTTGAAGACTTGTCTTGAAAGAATGTATTAGTTACTTGAGGATGGTCTAATAAACCGAAACCGGTCGTAACAATAATTAACTATATTTTATCAAAATGACGCATTCGATTCTACAAAAAAGTAGTATCAACGATACTCAGATATCTGCGAAAAAACCGAATTCAAAAAATGTGACCCGAGCAATACCATCGACAATTCAACGCATCAGATAACATTAACGCCTTAACAGAAAATGAATGGACCGATATATGAGTTCTAGGACTCTAGAGCAAAAATTGAAAATATTCTAAAGCATTTCGGAGAGAAGCGAAAATGATTATCGACGGAACAAATATACTCTTGAACTGCTCTATGCAGAAGCAACTTCACAGCAGACATTGATGAACGCACTAGTTCTTGCAAGAGTATGGAACAGATTTCGGAAGAATTTTTAAATGGGTTGATAGTCCGTCGCGAATTCCTGATACGTACTGCTCTTGTTGGAATCAAATGTGTCAAGTCACTTACACCTCCCGTGAAAGTATCTGTAAAAGAAAGCCAAATCTCCAACCTTTCTTCGATGTTAAAGACTATCAAGGTTGCAAGTTATGTTTGCGTCTCCATTCAGGCGAATGGCTCTTTTCTGGATGGAATCTAACATCTTCAGGGTATGCTTAGGAGCGAAGCTGCATATATGTCAACAACACTCCAAAGAAGGACTGATCTGAGCTTCAGATTTCTTAGCTATCGATTACTGGTAAGATTATCATGAAAACCCAAAATTTGAACTTCGAGGTATCCCGAAGTCAAGTGTTATCTAAGATAACCGATGCTGATAACCCGACTGATATCGTTCAATCATGATTGGAGGTGAAGGAAGAGGGCTGCTGCTGCTGCCCCACTGTCTATCATGATACGCTGTTCAAGGTCAAACTCCACTAGGTCAAGCCATGTGACTTCTTTATATTTCAAGGTCAGTCATCAAGGTCGAATTTGAGATCATGTGACGACATCATGGATGAAAAAGTGCCCCACGTCCAAGGTCATATTCAAGGTCATGCTACGACTTCAGGAGTGGTGCGGGGAAAACGCACCGCCAGGTTACGGCGTGTGTAATAATATTTCAAGGTCATCCTCCAGAGTAGAACGTCGAAAAGTCACACTCAAGACCATACGACAACACGAGTGATGGATGGGTGTGATTGGATCTATCTCAAAATCAATGCAGCTGCATGTTGTACGAGTATAGTGCTCAACTATGATTATGAATTATTGAATGAAATTGCTATATTTTCATTAGAGGTACAATATATTTGTTAACAAGAACTCACACAAGGATAAAACACAAGTGACAGTTGAAGGAAGTAATGTTATATTTTCCACAGACAGTCAAATTCAAATATCAATGGAAACACTCGATGTTCCTACATAATCGTACATCAATACGTTCGGGGCAAACCTAATTGATCTCAGCCTCCAAAAATACCCTTACAACTAAGAAAACCCCTGATACAATTCAGCTAGTACATGATTCGATATAAGTGGTATCTCTAAGTGATTCCCCATTCTCATGAGAACAATTATATCTCTGTTTCTCGTGCCCTAATGGATATAATTCAAATCATATCCAGATCAGGCAATTGCGTGATGAAACTGATTGGAGCTTTGTTTTGTCTTATTAGAAGTTATTACACCTCGAATACACATCTTGGACGGGGAGAAGGTCAGAGGCGTATCAAGTTGATTTTCTCATGGTCTGAGTACCTCTGTTGCCTTCCGATTTAACTTATATCACTGACGGAAATGTCATCTTCTTGTATGATTTCATTACAACAGTTATCATCAGTGGTATGTGCGTTAACTGCGAGGACCAAGGTAATATCTAACGTGACCTTACGTCTTGCTTTGGGAGGGACAGTCCCGCTTTCAGGCAGTCTGTCCCGGTGTCTCCAACGAGGCCGCTATAGTCCCGCCACAGTTAAAAATCAGCCAGTAAGTTAACTTCCACTACTTTCATCCATATATTCACAAAATTCTCGGTGACAGAGTGTTCATTGGCTAATAATGCTGGCGCGCCTTCCCGGATGTGTCGAAGCTTCCGAAACAGGGCCAGAGCATCATACTTTTCTTTGGAAAATAATGATAAAAACCAAAGACATATCACCCATTCATTTTATACGACCTCAAACTTCATGCCTCCGGAGAAAAGGATCTCCATCAGTCCTTGAGGGTGGTGAAAAATACACGCATGCTGTCGCTATGGAATTTGGTATAGACTTATGTGCATTGGTCCGTCTCAAGAGAGAGCAATGCTGGGATTACAGCTCATATACGGAAGCATCCTGCATCTCTACAACATCTGGATGCCAGAGAGATAGATGTATAGTTGCCTCAGGTTGAAACAAAGCAACTCACAAGAGGTTATCCAAGCGAAGAACTCTCTCCGCAGCAAATATCAACACAAACCAGATTTGGTCATTGAAACTGCTGGGGAGGTTGCTTCTATGGATATGCTTCTATGGATATGAGCGGAGCTGTATCAACATCGTTCATCCCAAATCGTTCTTTTCACGGTTGTACTCCCTCTAGGAATTCCTTGCACATCTGAGTTTGAAGTGTCACCGTAGTTTCTATTCCGATTTCTCTGTTCAGATAGTTGTTCAAATTTTCAGAGTCCTTGTGTTTTTCCTACTCTCGATTCTCAAAAATGCCGGCTTTCTCACTAAGGCAGAAGTCTCAGTCGACAAATGCAGAAGGCTGTCATTTTTGGCACATTGTGTCTACTTAGAATACATGATTGTGGGTCCCAATAATCATTCTCCCACTGTGTCAGGAGTGGTCATTGGTTGATGATGTTGACGCGTCCTCTCGAATGTATCGAGGCTTTCGGAATAGGTTCAGGCCAGCTCAACCTTCGGGATAATTGTTGTGATGATGAACCTAATTATAATGTTATTAATTATGATGATATATGTTATTAATGATGATGATATAGTCAACGCCAACTGAAATGAGTCAGCGCAGAAACGTAAACTCGTTCTGTGTTGAAAGACTCCGCCCACTTAAGTCATATTTCGCATTGTCAGTAGCGCAACAGCCATAAGTAAATAATCTTGTGTCAGGCGTTAAATTATAAGTTGAGTCGTGGGTGAAGTTTAAAGTTGATAAGCCGATTTCATGACTTGAAAATGAGTGAGAGAAAACGTGTGATAATAAATGTGTATAATTACGTCAAAAGTAAAAAGGGCGAATTGGACACCTTGTTAATGGTGAAAAGTGAAACATCACAAGCAACAGGTAAATATCTCAAAATAGCATTCCAACAATATTTATTGGGGTTAGGATAACCAATTCTTTGATTCTTCAATTTTCATTTAATAATATTAAATAAACATAGATCATTTGATGAACATATATTTCAAATAAATAACTAATCACAATCAAATAATTTGTAAATCGTCTCCAGAAGCTCCAATAAATTCAAGATATCACCAGAAAAGTTAGTGACACTACTATTGTCAAACTTAGACCAGTCCGTTTCATCTTTGATCAAAGCGTAATAAGGACCAGATTCAAGGCCAGAACCACAGCGAACAATGACTGCATGAAGATTAGGGAGACGCCCTACATTTTGTTCTATGAAAGAGGGGACATTGGCAGATCAGGATCTTCAAATGATGTGGTGCTGCGGATTTTTCCGGGTTTTCTTGCAGCTCAAAAAGCAACTGCTTCACTGGAGTCAATTACTTTTATATGCACTACTTGCATTACTTTTATTTATTAATATTTGAAATATTTATAAAAATTGATGAGGGAACCGAGAATTTCAATAAAAATGTTATTATCCTCAAATCTATGATAGTTTGATGCTTTTTTTTAAATAAATATCGGATAATTACTTTTTAAATGGTATGCTTTCACACATTTTTCATTTGAGAAATTATTAGACATACGCAAGTTTAATATTCAATTACTCAACTCAAATAACGTAAGTTCAGCTCTACAGGAATATAGAAGATTTTTTGATGAAAACTCTAATTCATTGGGCAATTTTATATGTTCTTTATGATAATATTAATCCATTTTGTTGGTCATCAAGTACATTGAAAATTTATAACAAATTGTTACCCAGAGCTGAAAGCTATTTAGGCATTTTCGATGACAAATAAGAAAATACAAATGAAAGCAAAATTTTTAAATGAAATGTCGAAAATGAACTCTTTGAATTTTGATCGAGATGGTCTTAAATGAGTCTCGACGTCTTCAGGAATTTTACTATTAAGTTTGAGCCCATTAGGTAAAATTGACTCTTTTTTCAAGAAAGTTTTTACCAATGTCATGTGGCCTGAGATTTTTGTTTCAAGTTAGATGTCATTTGCAAATTTTAATTGCAGGCATGGATGGAGAAACAAATTTAATATACATATGTGGACTCCACATCAAATACTCGGTTAGAAATAACGGTTAGAATAACGAATACGAAGTTAGAATATCTTCTTGATTGCTCTATTTGGCAGTACTTGCTAGTGTGAAGTTTGCAGTATTCAATGGAAATTGAATCATCGGATTTTACCTCAACGGTAATATTCGATGGAACTATCAGAAAGGATGAATCACTTCGAATGAATTCTATTTGTCGACGATTTCAATCAAAATCAATAGGAATACATTGATAGGAACACGATTTCACGTGAGAAATTATTTATCTTGTTCTCTATCGAAGATTAATCTAATTCTAATCATAATTGCTTGATGAAACCGATCTGGGCTATATTCTATCTCTCTCAAGACGCCGAGATATAACGAGGGCGTTATTGATTAAATTTATGTTGAGTACCCACTGGGAAAATGTGCCTTTGATTGAACCGAATGGGAAGTCAGCTCCTTTATTCTGCCGTACTTCGAATTCTAAGCGGTTATCGTCCCTATCTCTTTACAGGCAGAGGCATTCCAATAAAAATGGAAGACCGCTATATCGAGGAATAATTTTATTACTCCATGCTATCCCATTTTGAGTTCCATTATTGCAGGAGTAAGTAGACCGGGAAGGAAAACGGTTGATATAAAGCATTCATATTATGGAAATTACTGTTTTTGAGTATTTCAAGGACTCATGAAATCACTTTATCACAATATTACTTGGATGGATATAATCACTATATTTGACGAAATAACGATTTTATATCAATATACATACATAAAATTTTGAATATATTCATTTGTTTTTTGGTTTCGTTAATCTTCGACTGAAGCAGGCTGCAAATATTCTATTTTTCAAATATTCTTGTCAGACCCATTCGATAGAATATTGCCTATCAATTTATAGACCCGGCAAGTGTTAATCTGCATACTGTCGAACAGGCAGAGCATAGTGCAAAGGACCGTCAATTAGAAATATCGACTTATCCTCCAGGTAATTTTGGTCATTTCCAATAATGTTCGTTAACATGGGTTTGCGCATATCGCTCCCGCCTTTGCCCTGCACACTGTAACGGCCTCCTGGCTCCCAGGTCTGAGTCCCAGGGATTTCGGGACCCATTCTCGACCTGGGTACAGCGTTAGGTTTTCCCGCTTGCTGTCCCTGTCTGGAAATTCCAATAGGTGGGAAGGACTGGCTCCGCTATGAAACCACCCCCAAGTCCCTGCTGACTTTAAGGTGACCCCCCACCCCCTTGCACTTCCGCTAGGGCGCCAGTTCCACGCTCGTACAGGACAGACGGCGCGCCTGTGCGCCGAATGTCCGCTGCTCCCCTGAGACCGCTAAGGGTTTCCTACTAGGGGCGTCGCGACGCCTGGTGTTGATCGATCTGTCGTATATCCCCTCCATATTTCCCTTCTTCGACGTTTCGAAAGTCTTGTCCAGTGTTTCGAAGGTCCTGGTTGGTGTTTCGAAAGTCCTGTCCGGCATTTCGATAGTCCTGGTTTGCGTTTCGCAGCATGAACTCCGATTCGGTTTCCACATAAGTGGACAACACCTCCTCCATGGGCCAAATCGGCTCATGTACCAGCAAAACTTCCTTCTGGGCAGTGCTTCCGGTAACAGTTTTGTTGTTTCCCGCATAAAAATCATTTCTGATTTTCGGTTCGGTGACCGATCTCAGCATAGGGAATTGAGTACGTATTCCTAATATTTGGGGAAGGCTCGCCGTTGGTTCGCTCTTTGTCCTGGAGGTCATTTATTCTTCGTGAAATATATCCACTCGTCGTTTTCCTGGAGTTTTTGATTCCCTAATACGAGTTAGTAAACAATGAAACTCCGGTGTATTGTCGCGATTTGAGGACTCTGTCCTTTGAGATTTCTCGCTTTTGCTATCTAATCGCCTTGCAAGCAAGCCAAAAGTGCCAGGGATTTGTCGCTCTGCGACAAGGGGTGAGGCACTAGTGTCCTAATTTTCGAAACTTAATCGTCTTGCAGAAGACAGCCTCAGACTAGCCTCTTTCTGCTGGAGTTCCCGGAATACTGTGTCCAGTGAACACGAATTCCAGGGGGTTTCCTTGCTGCATTGTAGAAGTCGCACTCAGGCGGCTAAATTTGTCTGATATGATTTCCGTTTGGTTGAAATTTGTGACCTCGTGAGGATTCACGGTGAGGATTCACGGTTTCTATAAAATTTCAAGTTCACCCTTTTTTCACGAAGATACTTTCCTAACCAAGGCCTACAGGGTGAACTGAGCTAGTGATTTGGGAACAAGGAACCTAACGGTTGAACTGCACCCTAGGATGAGGGCCGCTCGCAGGATTTGGAACACAGGTTATCGATGCACAGTAGAGGGTCCCAACGGTTGAGTCGATAGCCCGAAGGACTGATCTAATGATGTCTTGACCTCCTCGAATTTAAACCC
>WOGR01012276.1:0-10255 GCA_015342045.1 Leptinotarsa lineolata | reverse complement strand
AGTATAGGATCAATATTTTCCGGTTCAACAGCCAGTTTCCACTCTGGACCCAGATAACACTCTGGACCAGTAGCCGTTCCATGTTCGATATTCTCTGTATACTAGGCGCTCAATGCTGCTCTTGGTGTGGTTTTCATTGTTTCTGTTACTTGAAAATCAACAAGTATCTGCATCCTATCTGGTTTGTATATCACAGACACTTGTTCTATCTTTGACAAGAAACAGATATCATGGTTTCAACCACCATTAAGTATAATCGATATAATAGTCATGATTTCAGCACCTATATCTCTCCGTATGTGAGCCTGGCTGGCAATAATCCTACCATCTCCTATCTTCTCATCAATTCAAGGACAGTCAGGGATCAAGAATTACTCCCAGATATCAAAACTCTGCCGACAGTTATACCTCTTCACCTTGGAGTTCTGAAGTTCTCAATCCCTTTATTCTGGTTCTCTTGGTGAATGTTAGTAATTTCGATTAGGATGGAGTCAATGAACCCCCTCCTTTCTCGGTCAAACTCGATATTATATCCACAGCCCCAAAGTCCGCATAACATTATACCTAATATCCAGAATACTTAATGATTCAATCATTACATGTGGTCTCGGTAGTGTAGAGGTTAGCACATCCGCCTTACAAGTGAAAGACCGGGGTTTGATTACCCGCCGGGCCACCCTGCTGGGTAATCGCACGTTAAAAGGTAAGGTCCCGTTAATCCCTTGCTCGCACAAGTTTCAACTTCTGAGGGTTGACGATCGTCAGCTGGTGAACGAAACGAACAATTTCAGAACAATTACAGGGTTTCATGACAGTAAAGACAACCCCTTGCTACCATTGTCACTACTGTTGCCCCGATAATGATCGTGAATACCAATTTTTGCCAAGCAAGCAGTCTATCCACCTGCATCATCGATCGCTCTCTTTGACACCTGAATCATTAATGAATATTCCTATTCAACTAAACGTATTTCTTTATTATTGGTATTTTCGTTGGAAAACGTCATTTATGCACAAATTGGTCCATCCCTCCAGTGAAAACTAGATTCGAAATATAACTGAAAATCCCAGTTTCAGAATATCATGGTCCAGCTGTATTTGAGTTTGAGTTTCACCCAAAACATATCCCATATCCTCATGTTGAACATATTTATCATCATTATACTTTCCACTTATATGTTATTGAATTGAAGGTTGAACTGGATAAAAAATAGTTCATATTTTGTAATTTATATTCATTTCATTCTATTAGGTTTTCCAATATTCCATCGATACCTCACAATATTTTTCATAGTTGTGTATTCTTCCAAAATACTTCAAAAACAATCATTTTACATATCAAATGATGGTGGCCTCAGGGTAGTGAAATGGCAATCGTTAAATCGCGACATATTTTCAAATCTGTTGAAAAACAAATGAAATAAGTTAAAAATATTTTTGTCATCAATTGAATGTCATTTTTATTATATAAATTATCTCACAATTTCTTCAATTTCACTCGTTTCACCTTCGCCATTTTAAATAGTTTTCAAGTAGGCTGTATTTTTTAGAAACTTCCACTCGTCATTTGATATAGTTCTCCAGTCGAGTAAACACCTATTGAAAATTATTGAAATGACTATTATCCATCTGGAAACTTCCACCTGACTAACCGAAGCATTACCGATAAACATAACGAAACATATTTACCGCTAGGCTCGAATCCACTGAGAGTGAAAAAATAAGGGAATTTAACCAATACATCGGTAGCAAATTCGTTAAAAGCGAGCAAAATTATTCATTCGAATTCATTTTCATGTATCCATCCAGAGATTAGAAAAATCGGAATTGTGAAAATCAATAGTGTTTGTGAAGTGAGTGATTTCAGGAAAAAATTGAATTGAGCTATTAGTTTCGGTTTTATTTTTAATTTTTCGTCAACTTCCTTATTTTTTGTTCTTCAACCGCCTTTCTTGTCTTCCTCTGAGGTATATTTTCACTTTGGCGCATTCGCCATTTCATGTAATTTCGCCAATTAAATGTAAACTACTCAAAATTAATATAGGAACATGTCCTTAAAATGCATTTTGTCAAACGTTTATATTTATAAAATAGTTTGTAGGTGCCTTTATTGAATTGAACTTACATTGTTTTCAAAATGCTGTTTGGTAATACGATTGAAAAGAAATACAAATGAGTGTCAAAAACAAATAAAATTTATTTCAGAAAAAAATTAAGAAAAATGTACATTAATAGTGAGTACGTCCACTCCTGGCTCTAAGAAGTTCGATACACCGACAAGGCATGTTTTCCACCAAATTTCTAATTATTTGTTAGGGTAACTGCTCGTGAATCGTCAAAAGAGCATCTGCAACTTGGTTCAGATTTTTGAAGGGTTGATGATCCTTCAAACGTCTTTCCAGTTCATCCCAGAGCTGCTCAATAAGATTCAAATCCGGACTGTTAGCTGGCCATCTCATGACATTAATATTGTGCTCCTGGCTACGTGTGGCCTGGCATTATCTTGTTGTAAAATGAACCCAGCGCCCATATTTTGAACAAATGGGACAACACGAGGTTTCAATATCTCCTCTATGTAACGGAGAGCAATTAAAGTCCCTTCCCGAAAAACCACAAGGTCCATGTGTCCTGTCAAAATTATACCAGCCCATACCATTATCGATTCACCTCCAAATGGAACAATAGCACACAGTCATTCAAATAGCGTTCACCGGGACGTCTCCATACCCGAACACGTTCGTCATTGTTGAATTACATGATTTTTTTTTTCATCTGTAAACATTACATTGGCTCACTGCTCTAAATTCCAAATACGATGCTTCTGACAAAAGTTTCTACGATTTTCTCGATGAGCTGGAATTGATCTAGGAGCTCTTGCAGGTCGTCTTGCATGGAGTTGTACTTCGTGAAGTCGGTTTCGTATCGTTTGGTCCAAAATTCGCATTCCCATAGCTTTTATAAGGCAATTTTGCAGTGTTCTAGCAGAATTGGTGCGACCCCTAATTGTCCGAAGTTGTAACAAACAATCTTCTCTGCGGGTTGTTACCCTTTGTCGATTGAGATGAGGGGCTCTTTTCACTATGCCGTAAATTTTGTAGCAATTCCAAGCTCTGGAAACCGCAGAATTACTCACATTTAGCATTTGGGCTACACGACGCCTTGAATACCCTACTTCGGTCAATGCCACTGCTCTAGCAACTTGAAATTCGTTGAGGTGAAAGAAAATACAGAATTTTTCATATTAATGATTTTGTAGCCCAAAGTACAAAAAGAAGTAAAAAAAATAAACGAAAACCGAATGGAACATGATAAGAATCAGTATGGAGTATACACACTAGAATAATACATATTTTTTTACTTATTGGATTTTGAGGATGTGTCTCTATATTCATTTTAAGTAGTTTATTTTCAATTAAGATTGAAATAAGACATGAAATATATACTATTTAGCAATTATCTATCATCTAAATAATTTTTTCATCATCCTAAAATTATTATTCACTGACGAATGTACGAAACGTCGACAATAGATACGACAAAACACCGCTGGGCGCGAATTCACCACCAGAATCTTCCACTAAAAATATACAAAAATTCAGAGCAACCTAACACCTTCATTCATTTCAATGAATCTTAGTGTATCTATCCAGGATAGAAGACTAGGAAAATTGAAATCAAGAAAATATGAAATATTTAGAAATGTGTTTTTGAAGTGATTGGATGGAATGAAGAGAAGGAAAGGAGTAATTGATATCGATTCCACTCCCAATTTTACATTCACTAATATTTTTTTGGTTATTAACTGCTTTTCATGTCTTTTTCTGGTTAATAATTTTATTCTGCGCCTTCGCCATTTTATGCTATTTTTTCAGATGCGTTTTCAATTACTGAGAATGAAAATGAGACATAAAATATATATATATACTTTACATTTCATGTATTTATATTTCATTCATTTATATTCCATGAATATTTCATTATTTTTCAGTTCAAAATTTGTTTCAACATTCTATTTATATCTAAAATAACCCAAAAACTATTAAACTAATAATCACCTTCAACTTTTCGACTGAAGACGAACTGAAACCTGACGAAACGTTGACAATAAACAAAACTAAACAATTCAAAAAAATGCCTACCTTCATGGCCAAATCCATTGGGAGCGAATTATTCTCGAAAATCTTCCACCAGAAAATCGACAAAAACTTCGGAACGAGCGAACGTCGCAGAAAGCGCGTACGGCAGCAATCCAGCAGGCGGATTCCACGCGCGAGGACGGTCGCAACACGACTAGCGTTCGCGTATTGGTGGTTGTCTCACCTGCTGCTTCTCGAGCTACTGACTGGCGATAACGCAGGGATTTCTATTCCTTCGTCCACAGAATTCCTAGAGCTGTTGAAGACGATGCTGTAATGTTCTTCTTATGTAGCCGGGGATTTTTAGAGCCTGAATATTTGGAATTCATTCTGGAATGATGTTAATATAAAAGGTATTACACAAAATGTAAAAATACATAACGAAACAATGATCCAGTTTTGGACAAGGTTCAGTTATGAATTGGTTGAGGATTTTGCAGCCGAGATTTCCAGTGTTACTATCTTCATTCGGATTTGAAGATAGTTCAGGTTCAGCTAATTCAGTCACTGAAGTGAATGTCCTTTCTCAAACGGTCAGACGAAATGAACGAGAGAAGAATACATGAAAATCTATTCATGATAGTAATCTAACAATGAACTTTATTCGAAATGCATTTTACCACTTAGTAGCTTCTTCAGTAGAACTGGTAACTCAAACTTTTTCTCTATACGTTTTATATAAATAATAGAACTGAAACAGGTTTAAAAAAGTATCTGTTTGCCCGGAATCAACTCATCAGCTTTCTGAAAGAACGTTCTCTACAAGTGGCCGTTGATGGATATCTCTCGAACATCATCAACGCTGGTGTTCTCCAGGGAGCTATATTGTCTTCAACTCTCTTTTTATTGTATACAAGTGGTTTATTAGTGAAAACCAAGCATCCAATATATAACTATGCTGACAGCAGCACACTTGTCTCGTCATTCCATTTGGATTCCAGGACATCGGCTGTGGATGCACATCTTCTCCGGCAGTAGGAGGTTGCATATCTCAATGAGGATGTAGAGGTCAAATCAAATCAAATCAAAATATACTTTATTGTCAAAAGATGAAAATCTCGTAGACAAAGCAATTATGTGAAGTTGATTTCGAATTGGGGTGAAAGTAACCCTGTTCAATTCAATGCCATGACAACCCAGGCATCGATTTTTCCAAAAAAATAAATGTCTCCAAAGTGGATATATGAATGTCAGGACAGACAACCAGACAACTCCGTTTTCTGCTTTTGGCGGTTAAAATGAACACCAATATGTCTTGGCACAATCATGTTGCTGGGATTGTAAAGGCTGCTTCTAAAAAGCTTGGAACACTATTCCGAATCAGAAAACTGCAACCAGCAACTTCCGCTGCTTTATAAAGTTCAGTTCAGACTTCTTTTCGAGTATTGTTTTTTAGTGTATTGTTCATATGTATCCACTTAATTGAAAATACGAACTCGCAACCTTGATAATAATAAAATAATACTCTATTTTCTTAATGACATGCAGAAACATGTAAAGAATTCGTCATAAAATAAAATGGAAATACTCAATCAAGAACTGAATCTGAAACTCTTCCAAGGAATAAAATCCACCTTTCAACAGGTACTTCCTGAGACACTGTTTGAATGATTTCAGTGCTACACATGATTTGATTTCGGCCGGAAGCTTATTGTACAACCTTTGCCCAGTCACAAAGGATGACCTATATAAAAAATTAGTTCTTGAAAATGGCACATGTAAGTCATTTCGCTGTCTCGTATTGATAGCGTGAATTTTCTTATTAGTTTTGAAAGACTCAAAATTACGAAATACAGAAACACACACTTCAAATATATACAAACACGGCAAGGTTAAGATTTGATAAGATTCAAAAAAGTCTTTGCAACTGGTACGAGAGACACCAACGAAACAATGTATCAATCTTTTCTGTGATATAAACACATCCTTGAAACAAGTGGATAACCCCCAAAAACATATTCCGTATCTCAGTCGGGATTCGACATGTGCATAGTATAACATTATCAGTTGTTTCTTAGTCAGAACTGATGTCACGTATCTGAATCGATAGCTGATAGAGTTGAGTTTTGAAATCACTCACAGTGCCTCCTCCAATCAAGACACTCATCGAAGTATAGGCCCAGAAACTTAACACATGATACATTTTCCAAAACTTTATTATTAATATTCACATGAATGCTAGGCATTTATTTTTGCCTGTCATATAAATGTATTGACTGAGTTTTTTCTGCATTTAGATGCAATGAATTAACGCAGAACCAGTCATAGAGATTGGAAAGAACTCCATTTCATCTTTTCTGCAGAGAATAAATAGATTGTTTGGAAATAAGTATGGACGTATCATCCGCAAGCAATGTAAAATATATGGATGGGTTCGCCCTAACGATGTCATTTACATATATTAGAAACAATACTGGGCCCATTACTGACCCTTGAGGAACACCTACACTGATGTCAAGATATTCCGAATTAAAAGTATTTGCCGTTTTCTCAATTATCCCTGGAAGACTAATATACTGGCGACAAGCGTGCAGATAAAATTTTATCCATTCTAGGGCAACTCCTTCAACACCTATTTTGAATAGTTTAGTTATCAGGGTGGTATGATTGACGCAGTCGAAAGCCTTGCTTAGATCACAGAATATTTCAACAGGTCACTCACCCGCATCAACTAAGTTAGACAGATTTTCATGAAAGGAGTGGACAGCACTGCTTGTGGATTTGTTTTCTTGAAATCCATGCTTGTTGCCGATTATTAAATGATTCTGCACAAGTGAGAATTCAGCCTCTCTAAAGAGCCATATTCGAATATTTTCGAAAATATGGAGGGAATACTTATGAGACGATAATTACTAACCAGTTGGGATCACCTTTTTTCAGAATCGAAACGATCCTGCCAGTCTTTAGGTAATCTGGAAAATCACCATTTGAAAGTGAGAGGTTGACAAGATAGGTCAAGGGGGGTATTATAAAAGAGACAACCCTTCTCAGTAAAAATGCTGGTATGTCATCAACGCCAACAGATCTCTTATTTTACAATTCATTTTTTAGTAGTTCTAATAATTCCAGTTGCGTATACGGATATAATAAAAACATTTCCTGCAGAGGATTTTCGGAATAAAAAAAATATAGAGTATTTACATTAAAATTGCCACATACAACAATATAGGTATTTGGTTTACGAATACGTTAACAATTTAACAAAATAAAATAATTGTCATATTCGTCCTGAAAAGAACAGCAGCAAAATTCTGATGGCTCATCAATACAAAATTGTTTCGAATTGATATAATTATGTTTCAAACCTTTCTTCACCCATATTCCTACGCCACCTCCTTCCACCTATGTATTACGAGTATAACTACTAACTAACATAAAACCTTCAAGACAGGTTTGACTAACTGAGTCTGCAGTTTCCCACAGTTCAGTCAGACATATAATGTTGATATTTTTGAAGTTATTGATCTCTTGATGGATATTTATTGATACTTTGCACATTCAGTAACAACAAGTTTGGATTGAACTGGGAGTGCTTGCGAATATATAAAAAGTTGTTGATACACGCATTCTTTGGCCAGTCTGTAACTTCGAAGGAAGGTTAGAAATTAGTCTCTCTTCTATAAATTTTTTCACGGGAGGTGTTCAAGTGACTTGGCTCATTTGATTCCACCAAGAGCGGTACATATCAGAAATACGTGACATAGGTTAGGTTAGGTTAGGTCAAAAGTGAGTGGGTCTATTCGACCCTCCACCGCAACCCACAAGAGTTTATTGTGGCTCAAACCTATTCAAACTCGACCAAATAAACCCAGCTTCTTAACGAAGCCGATTAATTTGTATGGTGAGTGATCTTTCAGGTCAGATGGCAAAAGTGTGGTTCTACCAAACTCTGAAGACCTGATTCGGTCCACGTCGGGGCAGGCACAAAGTATGTGCACTGCTGTTTCATCATAATCCAAACACAGGCGACACACACTGTTTCTGTCAGTCCTAGTCTCTGCATATGATGATTCAGACGACAGTTACCTGTAAGGAGGCCTTTTAAACATCGTAGTTCATCCCTACTGAAGTCCAACAACTTTTTGTCTTCAACATTCCGAAACTTTCAAGTCCATCATTTAGCCTAATAGTATTTCAAGTAACTACAATGTTATATCGTTATTTTTTATATATTATATTTGTGTGGCATTTCTATGAATGATATCTGATTCAATTGCTCAACGAATTCTGAAGTACAAACTGAACTCCAAAAAGTGGTTATTGTATAATCCAATGTTCATATGGAAGTAGTTGTTTCTAATGTACTTTTGTTTTCTAACGAAAATCACTCTGAAATATGAATTTCCATAGCATTCTTGTATTACCAAATACACTTCCTAACCGGATCAGAAATAGAAAACCGCAATCAATATGCTTTATGTGACACACAAGAGGTCGCCGAAATCTCCAAATTTGTATTCCTCCGGTTCACTCTGCACTTTATCACGAATCCTTTATTGTCGACGTCAAAGCATAACCCTCTTTCCTACTTAAAGTGACCACCAACGTATGTTAGGTAACTCTCGAAACTTCCACATCTTTCTTTTCAAACCTAACTCATGCCAAACTTCCCGCAAACACGAGGAGTCGCAGAAATTATTCAGCTCACAGACACACATTAACCGAATGGAATTTGTAAACAATGATTCAGTGACGGATATTTCAACTACCCGGAAAGTTGGGATTTTGAGCTCATACAAAAACAAATAGCATCGAGAATGAATTCTTCCGGAACTACGTTTGTTCAATTGTATATTATTCTATAGAACTGAAAAAGAGTTATTTTCCGCTGATTTTTTTATGAACATCCGAGATGCACAAGCAATGCAGAAACATTCTCAAAATATTTGAGAGCGGTGTCTGTGCAATTGACGGTGGATTTACATTGCTATAGATTATATTCATTTGGTAAAATCGGTTCGGGAAGTTCATTCTACAAGAATGTCTTTCTCCATGTATAAGAGTGCCCAGGAAGTATGTAGAAATTTGGATCTGATTTCGAATCTATGAGTATAGTATTTCATCCAAGTATCTTACCACATACATTGACGAAATGCAAGATCTGCACACTGTAAGAGTGTGCAGAAGAATCCGAGGCAGTCGATTTCGCGTTGCTCGCAAGAACTCGGTCTTTCTCATACCACAACTTGAATTTTGCGTTGAGACTTGGGCCTGCACCCGACAAAATTCAAGTGACCCAGGAACTGAAGGTAAACGACAACGACGTGTGTTCGCTGAATGGGCTCTGGATCAGTATGCAACTGACCCTTATTTTCATCGAAAAATCATCTTCAGCGATGAGGCCCATTTCTGGAAGAATGCTGGGTACGTGAACAAACATATTTGTCGAACTTGGGACGATACTGTTTGGTGTGAATTTTGAGCTGGTGGCATCATCGGTCTATAATTCTCTCAGAACGACGTTGCAGACTATTATTAACGGCGTGCACTACAGGTCGAGTTGCGATTTGACCCTCGAGCGGGACGGTTCTGAAGTTTTGAAATAGGAATTGCGATCTGAACCTCGAGCGAGACGGTTCTGAAGATTTGAAATGAGGGCTGCGATTTGATCTTCCGGCGAAACAGTCTCGCGTAGTAAAACAAAAAGTTAATTAGTATACGGGAGTTTTCGAATTGACCATCGGCGATTCAGATAGATTCAGTTCAGCGTTTCTCAGCGGAAGTAAAGTACGGTGAATTTGCGGTAAATCGTGGTCAGAAAGCTGATTATTGTGTTAAGCATTTTTGTGGCACTCAGAACGGGCTATCATTGTACACAGATACTGTTCCAGAGAGGGAGTATCAGGACCTAGTAGAGTATCGTGCGTCAGATTGGATTTTTTATAACCCCCATGTTGTTTGTAGAGAGACGATGTCATTTCAAGTTTGTAATATTGGTCTTATTTGCTGTTGCGTCTTGGGGGACAATATAAGAAAGGTAATAGTTTACCACACCCCTTTTCGTATGTGTAAATATCAGAATAGTAGTTTAGTTCTAAAAATAGTTCGTTGGCCAGGCAAGTTCAAATAATCACGTCAGAATTTCCGCTAAGCTTGAATAACGAAATTACGGTTTTCTT
>WOGR01012275.1:0-10256 GCA_015342045.1 Leptinotarsa lineolata | reverse complement strand
TTTTTGTCTTTTGTTAATCATATCTTCATTAAAGAACATGCTTTCAACTGTAATATGTGGTGGGAAATAAAACTATTATTATTATTATTATTATCTGCTTACAGAGTCAGCTTGCAAAGATCATAGACATGGCCATCAACATGAGCTCAACAAGTTTCCTCGAATCTCGAAATTTCTTAGGCTCATTTCAACACGGTTTTCGACAATACAAGTCTACCAGTTCTGCTATGGCAGAATTCTGTTTGAAAGTTTAATTCTCTGAACTCAAGAAACAGATCTACTGTACTCTTCTTTGATCTGAGTAAATCGTTTGATACGGTTGATCACAATCTCCTAGTTGAGAAACTCTATCACGTTGTTGTTAGAAGGACGCCACCGAATTGGCTCACATCCTATTTCGACGATCTGAAACAAGTAGTGGGTAGTGCAAAATCGAAAGAGGAAACTGTAAATGTAAGGGTGCCGCAAGGATCGCTACTGGGTGTAGTACTGTTCACTATTTTTGTCAATGATATTACCTCAACATGCAAACAAGCGCACAAACTCATGTGTGCAGACGACACTACTATGATAGTTAGAGAAAACAACTTAGAAAAAACATTAGAAACTGCCAACACCGTTGCAAACCAATTTCAGATGTGGTGTACCAGTACGGGCTTGTGTGTGAACAGAGAAAAATCTAATTTCATTTCATCCATTCTAAAAAACATCAATGATACTTTTTGTTCCCTGATTAGAATTGAAGGCAAAAGTATTGAACAGGTTACATTGGACCATAAACTGAGCTGGGAAAACCATATCAACAGCTTATGTTATAAACTGAGTGAAAACTGCTTCGTACTAAGGCAATTGAAGAATACAGTGTCAATGGACGTGTTGTTGTTGGTTTACTATTGTTTGATACAATCAAATATATCCTATGGGTTGATATTTTGGAGAGGCTCAACTCAAATAGAAAAAAGTATTTCCTCAGCAATATGAAATTATCAGATGCATAAAAGGGATACATCAAAGAACATAATGCAAAGAAATATCTACTGAATTATCTATTCTAACTGTGCCATCATTGTACATATTTCAGACGTAAAATAACAATTGGAAGTACTCCCTACAAATAGTGCTCACCATAACTATAATACATGAAATGAAGGGAATTTGCAGCAGCTGTTTTCAATATTTGCCATTGGTCAATGCTCTCACATATACAAAGGCATCGTATTTTATAATCATTTCAAAAACAAATATGGCAGTGAAAAAGATTTCAATGATTTTCAAACTTTTATATCTCTTTTAAGCGAGTTCTTGCTGGGAAAAGCATTGTGAAGGAATTTTTGAATGACTGTAAATATGACCTTTATACAAAAAAATATCTTTGAAAGTAGGTTGTGTATGTAGAATAGTCTCATAAATAGGTATATATTCTGATTTTAGTTGAATAGTCTGATAAAGCATTGAAGATCATTTTTGATGATACCTGGTTTCTCTTTCAGACTTTCCTTCGTATTACAGAGCCAGAAAGCACGGTCTACTAGTGATTCCTCTATCAATAAGGAAACTGGTGGATTCCACTGTAGTAATTATTCCTATAGTGGGCACAGATGTTGGCGCAATGGTAACGTTCAGGTCTTTCCTCAGCAAGGATTCCTCTATGTCCGTGAGCGGCCAGGAACTCATGTTGACGACATTGGTTGCTTCATAGTTGTCCTGTTTTCGATCAGCTTTTGGGCATTGCTTCCTAACTAACTTTTACCACTTTCTGTTGTGGGTTTTCTCCATGTCTTGGTGGATCTTCGAGCACGTGCTTTCAATCTCGGCGAGGATTTGTCCATGATCCTTTTCCAATGTCTCTCTTCTCATTTCTCCAAATCGTTCTGTGGCATCTTGCATCAAAGTTGACCTCTTCCAACGTTGATGAATAATTTGACATCTTACCAGTGCTCACACAAGAAGGAACACTGGTTTAGGAGAAAATTCAAAGGAGCCGCATATATGTTGTCTAACAACGTATTCAGCAAAGCTAGCGTAGAGAAACGCAACATATAGAAACCCATAATCAAGGTAAAAATGGCCAACTCTCGACAAACGGTCATTTTCGGCTAAACCTGTGAAGCGTAGAAGAAGGATAAGTTAAAGTACTCGAATGGCCTATGAATAGTCATCTATAGGAGGAATCTTCTTGAATTTTAGCTTCAAGGAAAGCCAATAGCATCTCTTTGATAATCCTATACAAATGTAAGTGAGTAACTGAATGACTTTGTTTGACAAGATTATATCAAAGTTTATTCATCATAGTGAACCAGTTGAAAAAACACCGAATCAAAAGTTTTCGATTATGGTACATTATTCAACGACAGAGGAAAAATGTCTCTCGTGAGAATAAAGTTTGTCTACACGAGCTAAAAGAGAGCATCGTATATGATTCGACAAAATAGTAGCCCTTTTTCGGCGAATAGAATACCATAATTTTTCTATGACTATGTATAGGAATATTTCAAAATGAATTTTATCTGTGGAGGATATTTCGAATGAAAGATATACCTCTGCATTCCATAACAAGTGACCTGAAAAGCAACAAAGAATATTTAAAATTTTTGGTATTTCATTGAACTCCAAATAGTTTGAATGTTGGGTGGTTGCGAAAATGAAAATACTAGCACAGATGAGACATGAACCCTGAATACTGTACAAACCTTGTCAGAAATGTTTGTAACACCTCGCCCTCCAAGTATATCAGTGGAATAATTCCATCGTTATAGGTGAGGAATGATTGTGATGGGGAAAACACATCGCAGCCAATTCACTCCCGACCGCAACGAGTTCCTAATTTATAGCAAACCCGGCTCGATCCGCGATATATAACTGACAGATGCCAGGAAAGTCTTGAGCGAATGTATTATTCACCGACACAGTCACAGAGGCCGCATGCAACGGAACGCAATAATGTGTACAATTCACCCCCTGTGTCCAACCCCCGGCAGTTACCAAGATTTACTGAGTAGACGTCAAAGAGCTATGCCATTGTGCAGGTCTTCAACGAGAGTCGGAACTACTGTTCGTTGAACGTGCGATAAAATAATAATAATGATAATAAGAATAATAATTTAATCATCTGTAAATGATGATACATGAATACGAAGTGGAGTATGTGAATTACATTATAGGTTGATGAATAAACTGATACTTTCACTTATGCTGTAAATCTGTGTGTGGGTGAATTACAATTGTAAAACAAAACAAGTATGACAATAAATAACAATTCGTGTCGAAGTATTCAGATCCAGATATGAAATAGAATGAAATAAACATTCATAATCCACAGTTTTTCCACAAATGGTAACACTACAATAAATCAAGGGTCACTTAATAAAATACTCTAAATATAAAATAAACATAATTGACTTCTGAAAATACAATTTTTATATAAATATCAGGTGATTTTTAGGTGATCCTAACATTGAAAAGACACATGCAATAATTCCACAGCTATCGGTCTATTAGTTTCCATGATGGAACATTTTAAGTGAACCAACTTTTGTTAGAAGAAAATGGAGAAAAACAAATTTCGCCAAGCCAGGGCTTGGGAAGATAAACATCATTTCGATTTAGCACCAAAAAAATCAACCGTCAAGAATTAATTTGCCGCGTTTGAACGATATTAGAGGACGATGTATCCACTGAACGCTCTAAAGGGGCTATCATCGACGAAAACATCAAAAAAGTCTACAAAATGATTTTGCATGACCGCAAAGTGGAGTTGATCGAGATATCTGAGCCTCTAAAGATATCAAAGGAACGTATTGAAAATATCATGCTTGAAAATTTGAATATTGGTCGAGGGACTTGAATAGGGCACTTATACGTCAATCACGCTTTGTGACCTCTACAAGGCTTTCGACTGTGTCTCCCATGACATACTACTGAAGAAATTATACTACTATGGTTTCTCACGGGTATCTTTGTCTCTCATTCATACATATTTATCTAATCGTTATCAAGTAGTTAACTGTAATGATTCAATATCTCAATATAAACTTGTGAAGCATGGGGTGCTCCAAGGATCAGTACTGAGGCCACTGCTATTCATTATATGTATAAATGATATTTCCAACTACATGCAGCCTTAAAAATCAGTTTTGTTTGCCGACGACACCATGTTTATCCTATCAAGGAGTGGAAACGATGAACTCATAAGGGTAGCTGATGAAATGAATAATATGACAGAAAGTTGGTTCACAATAAATAATCTCAAATGAAATACAAATGAAACCCAAGACTTGCATTTTTCTGCGCGTACTGTAAATGATGATGTGAAAAAGGTAAAATAATTAGGAATAACTTTTGTCAGTAACCCGACTTGGAACTCCATGTCCTGAAAAAAACATATTTTTCTCTTTTCCACTCTTCCATTAGCTATGGTGTAGTTCTCTAGGGGAATTCCATGGGAGCTGCGAATATTTTGGAGATTCAAAAAAAAGCTATACGAATCATCAGTCACTCTAATTATACAGAACATTACCAACATCTTATAAAATGCAAGATGCAGTTCCAGTTGAAATTCACAAAAAGTCGAGTTCCTTGATCAGGCAGTCTGATGTACATAAGTATAACACACGGAATGCCAGTTCAGTTCGAATAGAACGATTTTGTTTCACAAAATTTTCAAAAATAGCCTGCACTTTGATTTGTATAGTCGTCTTTTTCGTGAGTTTGAAGTTCTTGGTCAATCTGAGTTTGAAAAACAGTGAAAAATATCTTCTGAGATACTGTTTTTTCTCAGTCAATGAATATTCAGAACATATTCCTACAACCTAATTTTGACAAAAGCTTATGTGTTTTTTTTTCATTTGTAGGTAGACCAATCTTTGTGAAAATATTTATTCTA
Source organism: Leptinotarsa lineolata (assembly GCA_015342045.1). Classification (NCBI taxonomy): domain Eukaryota; kingdom Metazoa; phylum Arthropoda; class Insecta; order Coleoptera; family Chrysomelidae; genus Leptinotarsa; species Leptinotarsa lineolata. The sequence goes on along the minus strand of WOGR01012275.1, from coordinate 5,374 downwards.
ACTAGATATTATTTTAGACAATTTTGAAAATGTTTGTGTTGTCCGGTATTTATGACTCATTTTGATTGCAAATGACTTGCTACAAACATATTTGAGTATGTAACGTAGCCAATAAACTTACTTACTTATTATGCAAAAGCTCTGTTCAAAGTGGGTGCCGCGCGAGCTCACAATCGACCAAAACAACAACGAATTGGTGATTCAGAGCAGTATTTGAAGCTGTTCCACCATGAAATTACTGAAATTTTGCTTTGGTATGTAGAGAAGGATGCAACATGGCTCTATTATTTCACACCAGAATCAAAACGATTGTCATCTCAGTGGATTGCACATGGTACACCAACTCCATAGCGTGCAAAGACCCAATAGTCGGCTGTCGAGGTTATGATATCAGTTTTTTTTAATTTACATGGTATAATAATAATCGACTATCTTGTAAAGAAAAAATTCATCAGCAGCGACTCTTGAATAGCATTATTAGATCGTTTGAAGGACGAAATAGTGAAAACATGGCACCATTTGGGGAAAAAAAGTGCTCTTCCATCAAGACAATGAACCGTGTCACAAATCAATGATAACGATGCCAAACTTACGTGAATTGGCTCCGAATTGCTTTCGCATCCAGCGTACTCTCTAGATCTGGCCTTCAGCGAATTTTCTCTATTCTTTGACCACAAGAGAATGTTAGTTGGAAATAAACTCAGAGCCGATGAAGAAGAATTCGTCGGAACTGGGGCCTATTTCAAAGCTAAAAACAAATCGTACTATCAGTATCTGTAGAGTAGAGAGAGGAGTGTAGGCCCACAGCACTTATGCCACAAGTGACCAATTGTACATCCTCCCAAGGAGTTGTCCTACAGGGTGATCCTGACAAGACTGCATCTTTTGATTCCATCTCATCTGTTTAGGGATTGAGCATGGTTGTAACGCTTGGCTAGTTACGCAATTGTCGATGTCATCAGACCGTATGTGTCAATGAGTCCTAAAATTTCCAATCCAGTTCAGTTCAGTTAGCTTTAGAAAATTTCGGGAGGTTTCAAGTCCAATGAACTCATTTTCCTAGTGAAAAGTAGTCCTTTTCAGAATTCTTAGAATTGATCGACAGTGAATGTTCCTCACAACATGTTTCTATTAATTCAGGCTCATCCTGCGCTCTATCGCACAGTGTGTTCACAAATTCGCCGGTATGCAAGATAACTCTGCCATCTGCATTGTGTAGAATTCATCATTGTTGAGGTGATTAATCGGGGTGTCCAGGACTATGTTCCAAAGAAGGGGTGATAAGACCCCTCCCTGTGGACCAGTCCTCCCACTGTAGTGTCTTCAGCACTGATACTTATTGCCCTATCAAAGAGCATTTTGAACATTCATTCTCTTACTGCAGGAGTACATTCCTGGAGTCGAGTTGCAGGATAATTGTTGGAAAGGTTGTTTTAGCAAACGCTCCCTCGATATCTATAAATATACACAGGGTGAATTTTTTGTTGTCCAATGATCTTTCGATTCTGCTAACCACATGGTGAAGGGTAGACCTTCCCCGAAGTATATGCATGCTGATATGGATGAAGTGGGTTGTGAACTAGCACTTCATCTCTTATGTATCGCTCATATAGCCATAGTTTCTAAAGAGAACGATGTGAGGCTCATTGGTTGGAATGCTTTCGATGAGGTATAGATATATAGTTCATCCTGTTTGGTTTGGGTATAGATACCACTCGTAATTCCCTCCACTTACTGTGAATATACCTTAGAGCGAAAGAGGCTCTGAATATTCCAACCAGCTGCGGCATAAGAATATCCATTTCCCATCAAATCGTACTATAAAAATGGTATCGAAAAATTTTATGACCGCTATAATCGTTATATCGCCCTCGAAGGTGACTAATAATAATAATGTTTATTTATCAAAAAATTACAATATTGAATACATAATGTTTTTATTAGTAGTAAATAAACAATGGCATCACTGTAGAAACAATCGCAAGATTGCTCCTTGTGCGTGATATAGCCTCTAGAAAGATTTAAAAAAATGACAAAAAAAACATTCATGTAGCACATAATACAATATTTAAAATTTCACAATGATTGGTTATATGATATATGGTTATATGATAAGATCAAATTTCAACAAAAAAAAGTTATGTAAGCCTACGAATTTTCATTCAACTTTCGAAAGAATTCAACATTTTCATTATTCTTCTATGATTCTACATACTCTTCTTCTTTCTTATCCTGACAAGAATATTTTCAAACGTTTTTGAGAGAGGGTTCAATTTTCAGTTCAAGTTACTGGCAGGCAGTTGAACAATTTTAAAAATGAGTGTCAGCTAGTTTGATAGATAAATTACACTCAGGTTATTTGTGATGACTGATTGGAAAATTTCCGTAATGTTACGATTCATAGTATATACGAAGTCAATTCGGATGGCATAAAAACGAAGTAGTTAACGAACGTCGGCAGTTTTTCTGTATAGCATGGGCGGCTTGGTATAATAAGAGATCTAATCATTATTTTTATGTGGCAGGTTTTATATGATATCAACTAGTGAATTTATCAGACCCTGTACATTAGTCTTTCATTTAGCTCTTCATATTGACTTCGAAAAGACTATACTTTCATCTAGATTCCATTGGTAGCTCCTGGTTCTCCTCATTTATAATATTTCATGAGATATTGTGATTATTTGTATCTATCAAATTTCCTCTGTAAGTTGGTGTAACAACCATCTTTTCCAACGTACCTATACAGTAGGTTCTGGTGATCCTTTTTTTTCCGCTTAGGAGTTTCTTTACGAATTATAATTGTCAAAAGTTAACAATATTTTTATTAGACCAAAGTTTCATACACGCAGTCGAGCCGCTTTGAAATTTATCCAGTCCCAGGCACACTGCTTTAGGGATTAGAGGAGGTATTACCTCAAAACAACTCTGTAGGTGATCTACTCGAATAATTTCAGCATGGTCTTGCTACTGGATGAACAAAAAACGGCTGAAAGACTAATTTCTGAGAGGTATCTTGCATAAAAGTCTGTTGGATATAATTCAATGTCCAGAGTGGTACAATCCAAGGAAGTAGTTGTTTTCCGGTAGGCATTCACCAGATACATTGGGAGAGATGGGTGTTTCAAGATTTCATTTCAAAATATACATTTTCTCAAATTGAAAGGGTTATATTTTTAGGAGTGATTATTTTTTTGGGAAAGGAAGTTTTTGGCTTTCTACTAATTCATCTTGATACAAAAACATGAGGAAATCTTACGAAGAAAGAATGGAAGCAATCAATTTTAAAAGAAGTAACTCTAAACATGGACGTGTAGATCATGCAAAGAAGTAACTTTCAGACACAGAATGAAAGAAAAAGCCCTTCTAAAACAGCTACTTTCATATAAATATTAAATTATACGAAAGAAAAAATTCTTTCGAAACAAATTCCTTTATATGAACACTGAATAATACAAAAAACAGTTTTTTCTACTCAGTATGTATTCCAAACATTCATTAAAGAATCAAATCAGATATCATTTTCTTATATGAATCCAATAGGTCAATCTCGATTGGATTTCTGCATAATAACATCGAAATAATGCAGATTCATTCAAAACCCACTCCAAGTGTTGCAACAGATCACAGTTTCTATTTGGTTTATTTTTGTGGTATCAAATTCTAGATAACCATCAACATAAATGCCTGAAAATTCTTCAAAATTTTTAGTTTCACGAACTCTTCAGTTATATCATGAAAAATTCACCCTGTATCATTCGACTCCATTGCAGGGATATTGCAGGCAAATAGCTGTGTTCAGCTGGGTCCCAGCAGGAATTTTAGATTTCAGGACTCGCCGTGGTTAACTAGCTCATCAGTGCACAGGGGGCTGTTAAAGGCATTCACCGACCGTCGACGAATGCGAGTTTTTGCGGTTTTCACTTGCATATATATCTGCAGACCCTTAGCAGGTGGTTGTAACTACCACCGGAACACTCATAGTTATTTCTGGATTCATACAATGTTCGGTATTATGAAATTGTAGAAGTAGAAGTTTATCTTGAATTTTTGATTTTCATCAATGAGAATTGTTCTTGTTGCCTATGCCAATTCCACTGTATGATAAAATTGGCCAATACTTGATGAAAATCCATAACGCATTCAAGAAACACTTCATTGTGAGACTTTTACTGAAATGTTTACAAGCCGCAACATATGTTTCGCTATACAACAGATTTCTCAGGCGTGTTCATACTGAATATAATCCACCTGATTGGTGACTCGCTCCAACTCTGCACGGGTGCAATGCTGATACTAAATATAAATTCACATATCGGAAATTCAAGGACACAGCTAAACAGTGATGAAAACATAATTCCGTTTTATGGATGCTTTTTTTCCCTTACGGCTGGCGATTCAGTTGTGATTTTCAAAAAAATCCTCTCTCGGTGCACATCTACAACATAAAGTGAACCTACATGCAAAATTTCAGCCTTGTACATTATACTGGTACATAGAAACATTGATGAGAGTGTAATTATCATATGTAACAGCTTCCCTTTTATCCCCAATGTTGGCGCCCAGTTGGAATATTCAAAAATTCTTTTTTATTGCACATATACAGCATAAAACGAACCTACATACAAAATTCCAGCTTCCAAAAAAATATCTGGACGAAGAAACAGTGATGACTATGTTAATTTTCATATATAAACGCGTCTCTCTGCTCCCCAGTGGGGGATCGTCAGTTATATTTTTCAGAAAGCCTTTCTTATTGCACATTTAAAATTTTAAACAAACCTTCATACAGGATTTCAGCCTCCGAAAATATACGGGTACGGAGAAAGTGATGAGAAGGTAATTTTCATATGTAAACGAGCCATTCTTACCCCCACGGTGGACGCCCCAGATGTAATTTTTGAAAATTCTTTCGCTGTGCACATCATAGTCCTGAGAAGCATCTATATTGAATTTCAGCTTCCTATGTCTCATTTTCACAGAGAAACAGAGATTGATTTGTAAATGTTAAGCGGAGGACTTTTGCATTTATTAGTTTAATAATGATAATAATAATATTTCTATTTCTCCCATTGTAACATGCAAACATGTTACAATGTACAATAATTGGAGAAGAGTCGTCAAAAGCATATATGTATTTATTTATAACATGAAGTGTAAAGTCGGACAAATCTAATAAGTAAATAAGTAAAAATGAAATTAATTTAGTAGTTTATCCCCGTAGCATTGAAGTTGATAAGTCATCTATATAATGAATATGAATGAGCATTTACTGAATCTATAATTTATAGTTGTTCGATAAATTCCTGAAAAGTGTAACAGCTCATTTGAAGCAGCAGTTTCTGCAACCCATATTCAAACAAACGAGAACTGG
>WOGR01012274.1:0-10256 GCA_015342045.1 Leptinotarsa lineolata | reverse complement strand
CTGGCATTCCATGATGAACCCTTCGGTTTCCGACTTCAGCCCACTCGACCTGAGGAAAGCGAAAGTCAGGCACTTTGATAAGCCGAGGTCTTCGATGTTATTAAAGAAGACCCCATGAAAATTTTCTCGGACAGTCAAGCGGCATTGGAAGCTCTTGGCTCCTACCGAGCAACGTCTAAATTGGTAGCAAATTGCCAAAAACGACTCTCCCGAATAGGAAGACTCTACAAATCGTCTTTGGTCTGGATTCTTGGCCACACTGGCCTGCAAGAAAACGAGGCTGCTGACTCCCTTACAAAGGAGAGTGCTGCAAGTAGCTTCATCGGACCAGAACCTGTCGTTGGCATTGCTTTAGGCATTGCCAAACAAACATTGAACAACTGGATGGCAAGAAGTTTCAAAGACTTTTGGCAAAATCTTCCAGGATTGGCTCACTCCAAGGCGTTCATTCACCATTCGAAACTTGAAACCAAAAAGTTGTTGGACTTCAGCAGGAATGAACTACAGTGTCTTAAAGGTCACTGTCGTCTAAATCATCATATGCAGAGACTCGTACTGTCAGAAGACAGTGTATGTCGCCTCTGTTGAAATAGCAGAGCATATACTCTGTTCCTGCCCCGCCATGGACCAAATGAGATTTTCAGAGTTTGATAGAACCACACTTTTGCCATCTGACCTGAAAGATCACTCGCCATACAAACTAATCGGCTTCTTGGAGAAGCTGGGTTTAGTTGGTCGAGTTTGAATAGGTGTGAGCCAAAATAAACCCTTATAAGTTGCGGTGGAGGGTCGAGTATATCTACTCACTTCTGATCAAACCTAACCTAATACTCAACTTCTGTTAGAGTTCAATACAAATAAAAAATGAATGGTTCGAAAATTTGTTCAACAAAAAAATTCAATATAGAAATATGTATCATTGGTTCAAAAAATAGTATACGCAATACGTCTGAAATCTGTTTATGCCGAGCTTGTTACGTTAATCACTATTTAATGGTTCATAGTGGAGTTGGAGTTGAGGTTTTCTACGTCTAATGTTCCAGTTACAGCTATGAAACATATTTCGATGTTTTTTTCTTTTTTTGTGTGATTTTGAATACCAGTAATATCAAATTTCTCCTAATTTCACATGTCTGACAATACCAAAATTTGAAATCAATACAAAAAATCCTGTATTCAGAACATCTACCCTGAATACAATTGGTGTGGAATTGAATTGGAAAAAATGATATTGAATACAACTCCAGCCATTTCTATTCAATAATTTCCAAGTTAGCCTGGAATAACGTCCTTATTGAATGCTGTCAATATTTAGTGAATTCTCGCCGATACCTTGACATTGTTTTCTTGATGAATAAAAGCTGTTAGTTGGAATGAAAAGACCAAATGAGTTAGCTTTGATTATCAGGGAAAGCTTTTTGTTCTGGAGTCGGCCTAAGTATGTCGTTATTGCCGTCACATAAGAAAGGTCACAGGTCTTGGGTAATTTACTCCCGGAAATAGTTTTTGTAACCCTTCTTTCATTTAGTTGATCTGAGTACATTTTCGTCATCTATGTTTTTATGGGAAGAGTGTGAAAATGGAAACTTTTACTTCGATTTGTTTCTGTTTTGAACTCCTTATGCCGATAATATGAAGATGACACATTATATAATGTGTCATAATTGAAGCAAAGTTAGCAATATTTATCACATACGGTAATATTAAAGGAGTCACGATGCCATCAGATTGCAAAATGTTGCGAATCAATCCACGCAGACGAAAAAGAAATCGCACGATGAAAGAGCCTAATTCAGTGCTGCCAGATCTGAAGTTTTTGCAGTAGTTTTCTGATTTGACTCTTGAACTACTATTCTACTGATTGAGAGTCAAAATCTAGTGACGACTCAGTTCACTTCATATAATGACCATTAAATGACTGTAAACAGTGGAAATCACCGTGTAGACTGTTCAAAGAATGTGGTTCAGTTTGTTGATGAGAGGCATACAAGTTAGTAATGTTCGGCGATTTTCTGCTATCGAGACAAATGTATTGAAGGATTTGCATTAATTTTTGTGCAAAAAATGGAATTAGGTGATCAAAATCAACTGAAATATTGCCAATGGTATACGGTGATTATACACTGGGTCAGAAAAATATTTACGGGTGCTACAAGCTTTTCACAGAATATGGAGATGTGGAGGACGATGCCCACCCAGGATGCTCCAGCACATCAAAACCCGATGAAAATGTTGGAAAAGTGAGAAGAATTGTTATGGAGGATCGTCGAATCCCTGATAGAGAAGTTACTGAGAATGTCGACACATCGTTAGGGTCAGAGCATACAATTATTTCGGAAATTTTCGACATTTGGTGTGTGGCAGCGATGTTCGATCCAAAATGGTAAAAGTATCACTCAGGAATTGTTGAATGACATCGACGGCAATCCAGATTTTCTCAAAAACTTTATAACTGGTGACAAATCATGGGTATATGGTTATATCATCGAAACCAAAATTCAATCGCCCCAATGGAAGAGCTCAGGAGAGCCAAGACCAAAAATAGCACGCCAAGTTCGATAAAGTATCAAGGTTTTGCTAACTGTTTTCTTCGATCATCGTTTTATAGTGTATCAGGAGTTTTTGCCACATTGTCGCACGATTAAAAATGATCTAATATATCTACAAAAAGCCAAAGTGAACCGTATCATTCCTTTAGAAATTTTGGCACCTTCCGATATATGCCTAGATCAGAGTTAATCACAGTTCAACAACAAATTTTATAAACAGGATTCAGGGTTACCAATGGGCTCACCCTTCAGTCCAATTTTAGCTTAAAGACCATTATAGTAAATTCCTATCTGGGTTGAAAACATTCATTTTTGGTACAGAAATGTAGAAGATATTCTCGTCTGTTTCAGAGGTACTTCGACAACTGAATCCATAATTGACAGTCATGAATGATCTTAATAGAAACATACAGTTCCCACTCGAAACGGAGATAAAGGAACAGAATAATTTCTCAGACCTGACCATTGAACATAATCAGAATGAATTTGAGTTCAGTGTACAAAGCGATCTTTCCTGTCAACGTGATAAAATGCTGGAACACCAAAACTTTGATGTTATGTGGTATAAAATGATATCGCAGAAGATCACTAAATTCATATGCTTCGTTTATCGACCAACAAACGATACACAATATAGGGCACTATTCTCTCGTAAACACCACTGACTTTCTGCAAGTCAATCATCTCAGTATCGAAATTTTCATATTCGGTGACTTCAATTTTCACAATATCGAATGGCCCAAATATTCAAATATCAACGACGAACAATGTTGCGGAGCTGGGGCTTTTGCAATAAGCAGCGCTCTTATTCACATTATAAATGAGCCAATCAGGATTCCTGACCGAGATGCAAAAACTGACACAGTCACCGTAAGATTTCCGTTGGTATATTCTGACCAAAAATTAATTTCAGTGTTGGGAAATAATCTAAGCTGCGCAGAGTTTGGCATTGAAGATCTGCTGAGTGGGAGAGTCTCCAAGACCATATCCGAAATTTCCCCTGACTAGATGTTTGTTTCAGCTCTAATAATCCATCAACTTGTGCCTTTGAAGTCACGGACGTTATTCTATTATACATGGATGCACATATTCTTTTTTTAATAGAGGGAACCCTCAACAGCAAACCCTGGTTCGATAAAAATTGCGATCAAGCTGTCGCCTCCAGAAAATCACGCGTACCAGCAGTGGCGCAAAAATGTTAGTACCGAAAACCAAACTGGGTTGGTGAATGCTGGCAGCTGCTGCAAACTTAGAATAAATGGAAGCAAAAACCTCCACAATCAAAGAATCAGGGAAAATTGCTTGCCAATCCCAACGGGCCTAGATCCTTCTGGTCGGTAGCAAAGTCTGTCAATAAAAACTTCACCTAACCTTTTGAAACAGCCCAATATCAACAAGGCATCTGATTCTGATAAACTGCCCATCATCGTACTCGAAAAGTGCGCCAATGAACTCGCACCAGTATTTTGCAGACTTTCCAACCTGTCCTTCAAGGAAGGGGTTCCTCCTTCTTGTTGAAAGATAGCTCGAGTTCAACTTCTTCCCAAGAAGGGCAGAAAAATTTTCCAAATAACTAGACCAGTCGCTTCGCTATTAGTGATATTAAAAATTATGGAGAAAGTCGTAAACCACCATATTCCTAAATATTTGAAAGGCTTCAACTTTTCGAGCGATCATCAATATGGCTTTCAGAAGCAAAGATCAACAGGCGACGTTCTATTTTATGTCACCCATATTTGGAATAATGCAATCGAGAAACATAGAGAGTCAAGTGCTGTCCCACTTGATATTCCTAAAGCCTTTGACTATGTGTGGTATGAGGATTTGCCGACCAAACTTCGATGCTATGGCCTGTCGGATCATTTTGTGTATGGTTCTCTAGCTTCCTGGAAGTTCGTTTTCTGCAAGTGATCATCGATGAATATCTCTCGAATACTTTCACCATCAACGCTGGTGTTTCCTAGGGATTCATATTTTCTCCAACCCTCTATTTATTGTATATCAACGATTCATTAGAAAAATCCAAAAATTCAATATGTTGTTTTGCGGACGCCAGCACATTTATCTCGGCGTCATTCCGTTTGGATTCCAGGACATCGTCTGCGGATGCACATCGTCACCGGCAGCGGGAGGTTGCATATCTTGATAGTGATTTCGAATTGGGGTGAAAGTAATCAAGTTCAATTCAATGCCACGAAAACCCAGGCATCGGTATCAGAAAACTGTATACACCTCAGCAACTTTCGATGCTTCATGAAGCTCAGATCAGACCTTCTTTTGGATATTGTTCTCATGTATGGAGCTCCGCCCCTAAGCATACCCTAAAGTTTGGATTCCATCCAGAAAAAGGTAATTCGCCTCATTAGAGACACGACATCACTTGCAACCTTGATTGATAAAAGAATGGTTACTTAAAAATGATTGAATGATGGCAATAACAAATTAATCAAAAATCACAAAGTCGAATATTGTCTGTGGTGTGCATGTAGCCGATGGTAAATAGTGTCAATTAATAATGTATGAAGCCAATGAAAATATATTTCCATCTTCAAATTCAAATTTTATAATATATAGGCGTGTCTAATACGCTAATAAAACAGTGGTCACTTCATACAATACTGAAAATCACAAAACAAACAAGTAATTCAACACACAATTTTTTCAACATGAAAAAACGAAAAAAATAAACAAGGGCAATAATGAACTCGATGACAAATGATGACAATCTCTTTACAGTAATACAAACCTCCACAAGTTGATGAATAGTAAGTCTGTTTAAATCAATAAAAAATTTTTAATTTTTTTTTCTTGAATTCACTATAAGAATAAGTTTTTTCATTCCAACACGAATAAAATTGAAAAATTTTTGCAAGAAATTCAAAAAGCATCGCTGTCCTATAGATTTCGAAGCGGTGTTCTGAAATAATTGGACTCGTGTTTTGTTCCGTAACAATATTTTAGTCTCCGAAGATTATATTTTCGTTTGAATTCAAAGCAGGATGCAACAAGGAAATAATACTGGCAGCTGTCAATGATCCTAGATTCGGAGTATAACAAATCAGATAAATATCGAAAGGATAATATTTTCAGAATATTTTTTGCAGAATTTCTAATTTTTTATTGTGCTCTTCGCGAGCACTTTCTCACTCTGTTATTCCATATGTCAATTTAGATTCAACCAATGCGTGATAGATCATTCTGAGATGTTTTCCTTCAAGAAATTTGCTGATGTATTTGAATCTGCATAAGACACTTCTCAAAGTATTGAATTGTCTCAATATATGTATGTTACACCTCAAATGTTCATCTATGGTTACTCCTAAATATTTTATAGATTCAATCAGGTTTACTTTCAAATTATCGCTGATTTTGAGGTTGCTGATTGGAAGATTGGTGTTTTCATAAAATGAGAATTAACTGTTTTTTCGAAATTGATTGTCAATGACTTATGATCGAACCAGTGTTTGAGAGACTTCAAATCATTCTGCATGATGGTTTTTATATCATTCCAGTTTTCAAATTCGAATACTATGAAGGAACATCATTGATAGTCTGGAACATAGAAGAAAGGTTGGAGATTTCTCTCTTCTATAGATACTTTCACGAGAAGTGCTCAAGTGACCTGGCACATTTGATTCTACCAAGAGCGGTGCATATCAGAAATACGCGACGGACTGTGGCTGCCATCGTTTTGAGGTTAAATTCGGTACACTTCGAACTTCACTGTTTGAGAACTCTTCTATTTGGAGAACTGCGTTCATATGGAATAAACTTTCTGAGAACGTTTTTCCATATGAATTCAATTTCCAACGATATTTGCTTCTTTCGCACAGGAACCGCTCTCAGGATGCCTTGAGGATTTTTTAGTGCTTGTGTTTCGTCCTTGAAAAAATCCATCTTCATCTTCTCTTGATTGTTGACAATCATCTCCTAAAAATGAGGACTTGGTGATATCCATTCAAATTAGTCTATTCAGTCCATCAATGAATTTGTGGTTCAGCCTTGCACCACTGATGAGACCTATGGTTGGTCGAAACAGTGCTCTCTGATGTCGGAAAATAAAAGCGCTTTTTTAGCTCTGGTCGTCAATGAGTAATTCATTTAACAGTTGGCAACTTTCTCGTCTGCCCTGGTATAACGAAAACAGTCAACTTGTAAGTAACTGATTCTCGATAATTTCTTCATTCGGTCCCTTCGAACCGTCGTAATCGAAATTCTATTTGTTTTTTCTTTCAGTTCGAAAGAATCGGAAAACTATTACTCTTTGTCGCCATCGCCGGAAATCACATTACATCACATTATCGAAGTCCGGATCAGTATTTGAAATATAGCGGTCTTTACGTAAAGCCCAGAAAAACTTTTATCCGATATTATTCGGGTGCCGTAGGTGCTCATTGCTTAACGGGTTTTTTTTTCTTCCAAATGATGCTTTTATTCGGCAATTAGACCGAGATTTAACGGTTTGCCGGAGAAATAGCCCGGAGGTGGTTGAATTCATAGGCGGTTCATAGGAAACGAGACGACGGTTATGCAAGCAGTTGTGGATAACGAATTGAAAAAGAGCATTAGTCAATCAACTTCCAAGCGTTAGTCTCAAACATTTTTCAATCCTGATGGTTCATCTACACGAACGACGCATCTTCGATAAATATATATGCCACCAATCGTACACAGAGCGTACTTCAGGGCTCAGTTCTGGAGCTGCTTTTCCCCACTTCATACTAGCCAGTTTCATAACAGTTTTTGGATCATTTCTCTTTGGAAATGAAGACATTATTTGTATTATTATTGTATAGTCCGTAATTCTCATCTCTATGTAAAAACCATGTAGCCTCACTGTTATTGATGAATGTGCCAATTTGACCATTGTACGCAATGTGACAAATATGTCACATTGCGTACAATTCAAATCTCTTTGTACGTACTGTTTCTCCATTGGTTTATTATCCTGACCAGTCGAGTCCAAACATTTCAAGAGAATGGTAATAAAAACAAAAAGAAGGTAATGCACCTGCTATGTAAACTATTCTTTTAGCAGGTAACAAGTGTATTCAAATATCTCTGCGGAAATGGATCGTACTTGGTTGCCATCACCAACAAGAAAGGTTGAAAATGGAAATACGAACTTCGACCGAACTCTCAAAAATCATCCAGTATATGTATTCATGTGGACTATCGCATATGACATCTGGACATTTCATTTTATTGATGTACGTATATCATAAGAATTGAAGCTAATCACAATTTGAGGCGATAGTTTCGAAATGAATTTCAGGTTTCGAAAACAGAAAAAAATAGGTCTGAAAAAATAACGGTGTAAATTTGAGGGAATTAAAAAAACGCAAAATTGTTGCTCTCTTGTTACCAATTAGTTGCTAGAACGTTCACTTTGTTGCCCGAACTGATCGCAAAAAATCGACAACAGTCCTAGCTTTCTGTTAAGATAGCGTGAAACTGACTTAAATTTGAATTCATAGATCAAACAAATGAAGGAAAATATGTTTCTGATTTATTGCTGTGAGAAGCTTGAAGAGAATAAAAAAAGTAAATTCCATTTCTTTCAATATAATCAAATTAGATTGTCCACGCTAGCCTAACTCTCCAGTTTTTCGTAAAAAACTTACCATAATAATGATCTGTTGCTCCTCATCAATCGCACTAACTGAGTGCAGAGAGTCGACAACAAAATTAGAATTGAAAGTCGAAAGAGTTCAGAGATCGGTATACCTACAAACCGGTCACACTAGCTCAACTCCAAATTTTTTGGTCTTAAAATTCGAATTGATATTTTTTGCTTCCCACAAAACGCACCGGCTGAGTACAGAGTCAGCAACAAAATTAATACCAGAAGTCGAAAGAGTTTGGAGAATAGTATACCTACAACCGGCCACGCTAGCTCAACTCTCGATTTTTTGGTCTTAAAACTTTGGAAGATTCCCGCATTTTTTTTTGTATCGAGATGGAGTAGTAGAAAGCCAAAAACTTCCTCTCCCAAAACTTAATCACTCCTAAAAAAATGTAACCCCTTCAATTTAAACAATATTCCTCTTGGCTGGAATTTAAATAAATGAATGAATGTCATTACGATGTCATCGGTGACATAAATAGATGAAACTCATTCCGTGACATAAAAATCGTAATTTATGAAAGAATTGTGTGTTTTTTTTTAATATTATCCAAATTGGTACTGAAGAGCCCTAACGCAAGTGTTTTTCAGCGAAACATCGGTTTAAACCAGTGAGGATGGCAGTGATCCATATGAGTGAAGTTTTTACCGTACATTCAGTATATTGTGTAGAAAACCTGTGAATGAGATCTGATTCGATTCCATAACGAATGTTAGAAATACAAACTGGGTGGAAAAAAGTGTTTTTTGTATAATTCAGTGTCCATATAAAAGTACTTGTTTAGAAAGAATTTTTTCTTTCATGTAATTCAATGTTTATATGAAAGTAGCTGTTTCAGAAGGGCTTTCTCTTCCATTTTGTGACTGAAAGTTACTTCTTTGAATGATCTATACGTCTATGTTGAGAGTTACTTCATTTTTTGAAAACTGATTGCTTCCTACCTTTCTTTGGAAGATTCCCACATTTTTTTGTATCAAAATTAATCACTACTAAAAAAGAAGAAAATATTCCCTTTAATTTGAACAATATTGAACTAATGTGTTCTGCTCCTCATAAAGTGCACTGACTGAGTACAGAGAGTCAGCAACAAAATGGAAACTGGATGTTGGAAGAGTTTAGAGACAGGTATACCCACATTGCGTAAGAAACATTGCATACTGCTCTTTGAATAAGTACAGAGAGTCAGCAACAAAATAGAAACCTGAAGTCAAAAGAGACATATGTACCTACAAACCAGCGACGCTAGCTTAACTCTTGATTTTCCGTATGACAGAATAATTTGGTGCTTCTTATACAACCATTCACGGTACTGACAGTACGTTTGGAAACCTATTGTTTTACCATCCCTCATTTTAGGTAATTCTGAGTCAGTTATTTTCAAAATAACCCGATAACGTTTGTATCCAACCATATATGTTTATCCAACCATATCCAATCATATACGTCTGCTCAAATATAAATTGTAGTAAATCGAATGTTATTGTTTTCGAACCAAAAACTCTAGAAATGATGAATATTTCTAGAGTTTTATCCCAACACCAAACCGTTATTTTTAACACCTCGACACGTGTTTCGATCACCAAGTGATCATCTTCAAGAGGAAGATTTAACCAACTTTCAGATACAAATTTTATTCTATTTATAACTTGAATACCTACCTATGTCACTTACCTACGTAACAGTGTTGCCAATAATCTTATAACTAAAATATTATTTCAACAGGTTATATTTGGAATTGGCCCACTATCGTTATTCATAATATTGTTGTTTACTTATTTCTGAGCTCTCATAGGCATTTAGATGCCTGTTGTTATTGAATTGTCTAACCGATCTCAGTGAACTGAAGTCTATGGAATGTTTTTGTTGCAGCATATGATGGGCGACTGCTGATTTTTCTGTTCTTCCATATTTTAGGTGTGCTAACAGACTCTGTAGTGTATTACTTGTTTGGAATACCACCTTCATACCCAGTTCCTTGAAAATCTTTCCAAAAGTTCTTCGTATAATGGTAGTATAGAACTGAAATATATTTATCTTGGTGTTCGCCGTTTCAAAAAGTCGAGATTACGTTGATTCGTTC
>WOGR01012273.1:0-10256 GCA_015342045.1 Leptinotarsa lineolata | reverse complement strand
CTATGAATAGGAAAACAAATATTTGCATTCCGCAAAGGGTAATTATGATTTGATCCTGCTTCCAAGAACTTATTTTTATGTTTGAATAAGTACACTACACATTCATAAATGTACAGTGCATGTACTGTCATTATACAATTCTCTTTGAATTTGTCCCGACAAATTCAGTTTGAACATAGTTCTTATCACCCTTTTTTGAATTCCAAATATATTTGAGATACCACTACAAGATCCCCAGAATAATATACCAAATTTTGCGGATGATTCAAAATTTGCTTAATGATTTCTTGTAAAGATAAGTACTAATAATCCTTACACTGTAGCAGATTTGATTCAATTTTTTTCCTAAATTTATAGTATGGGTATGCCATTGAAGATGCTCGTTGATGTGTATACCCAAAAATTTTGTTGAGGTTTGTACTTTCATTTGATTATTTGCTAAATGAACAGTTGTTGGCGACTCAATTCTTTGTTGAAGGGTTCTAAATAGAATAACCTTGGCTTTGTCTGTGTTAAGAATAAGGCCATTTTTAGAAAACCAGTGCTGTGTTTTTTTAACTAGATGGGATGGTTTAGTAATTCAATTTTGATAGTTGCAGCTAGGAACCAGTGAATTTGTGTCATCGGCATACTTAGTAATAGTAGCTCCCTCGGTATTTAAAATATCTAAGATGTCGTTCATGAAAATCACAAATAGAATAGGACCTGTTACACTTCCCTGTGGAATGCCTATAGTGTTTTCTCTGACACAACTTTCGTTCTTTGTCGACGATTTGATAAATATGACTCGAACCGTTTCCATCCAGTTCCTCTACTTCCATATTTTTCAAGTTTTTCCAATAAATACGTATGATTAAGACAGTCATATGCCTTAGAAAGGTTTAAGAATATTCCAAAAATAAATGACTCGATAATGTTTTCAGTGAACTGTATGGTTGCTGTGTCAATTGATCTTCCTTTAATATATCCGTGTTGAGTTGGGTTTAAGAGATTACAATGTTTCATGAAGTTAATTAATCTATCACAATATGATGACACGCTACTTGAAGCTATCGTTTTTATTCATTTATTTTTTCAGTATAAAAGGGAAAATTCTAAGTTATAACGTTGTAAAATATACATGGCTTGACTCTCAAGCCAACCAAAGAGAGAAGTTCTGGGCAATTGACCTGGCCTGACAATAATTTAAATGAAAATATTAGGTCAGCCTGAATCCGCCTGTTTTCCAATGTGGTTGGATGTAGTGTAGAAAGAATATCGGTGTAGTTATGTCGCTGGTCCATTTGAACGCCCATTTTGTAGGCAGCACTACGCAAAAATTTATTTTCAACATTTTCCAGTGACGTTTTGTACACTAAGTAAGAGGGACACCACACAATGTATCGATACTCTAAATGTGACCTAGTTAATGAACAATACAGAATTTTCATTGTGCTGGCCGATAAGTCTTCAGCTATCCTACCGACATATCCAAGAAGTTTAAGTGATTTCAAGGTCATTTTAATAATATGGGATGATAATGACAACTTTTCATCAAATATAACACCAAGATCTTCAACTTCATCAACTTGGTGCAGTATTCATATGTGATTGACATTTGTCAAGATTTAGTTCCAAGCAGTTATTTCTACACCAATTGGTTAAATGGTTCACATCATCTTGGCATCAACATATATTTCAATCACACGGTCTAGCATGAGATCGTCAGCAAATGACAATGTCTCTGAGTCAGTATTGTGTGCAATAAGATCATCAATAAGATATTGAATAATGGTCCACAGTGACTACCCTGGGGAACACCAGAACAGGCGTCAATTGTATGTGATATGTAATTATTAATTTCCACCCAATGAATTTTACCTGTAAGGAGGAGGGGCCTGATGAGGCTGCTTTTCCAGAAAATGACAAATTCACCATTTCTGAGAGATAAATTGAATATTAAAGCGAAACACTTGTAAATGTTGTGAAGAGAAATTTATTTTATCTTCATGATATCTCAAAAAGTTACTCAAAATTCATTTCCCACTAAGCACAGCTTAATCCTGCAATCTTAAAATGAAATTATTCTATCACACCTCTTTTAACATGCATCCTGGGACAGACTTTTTATGTTCTTCGAGATAAAATACTTTTTCAGTGTATATTCTGGATATTGTTAGATGTTTTTCGAAAAATAATTTCATATGTGCTTTACAGTAGTCTGTATCTCATCTGTGATACCCTTTATGATTTATATTTATTTGAAGCTTTCTGCTTGTATTGGTTTCAAAATTCAGTTCCTGAATGTGGATTTCATTTTTCATATAACTCGTATTGGGTATTCATGATTTCTGACCACCATTCAAGCATTTTGTCACCTGGCATGACACATAAGCAATGAATACCTGATTGAAACTAATTTTAATTATAACACAAAATGTTATCTGCTCATGAAATCTAGATTCTGGATCTCAGGTATATCCCATCTAGATTTTAAGATATGGTAGAATGATATGGTAGTGAGAGTATTTGTTACGAAGTATCTTTTTTAGAATGTATAGTTTCAATAATATATTTCCTTTGTTTATAATGAATGTAAATAATTATAGATATAAGGTATTTAGAAGTAAAAAATAAAAATGTTCAGTTACAATCGTAACGTAGTATTTTTTCTCGCTGAATGAAAAAATTGTAAATTGAAAGCACTGTAGGAGAATTGTGTCAAAGATATTATTCGGGGTTTTTGACCATGGTCTGCAGGTTTTTATGCTTGACGTTTCGTCTACTACTGTGGTATACATTATCAAAGGCGATGTGTTCTTTCAGAAAGCAGGAATACAGCTATCCCTGGTGCAATATTAAGATAGTTCTAATACTTTTCTGAAGAATAAAAACACGTTTTGCCTCCACAATATATTTTGACCCACATGTGAGTAAGCCAATATTAGTATTTGACACCAGTTTCATATTATCATAGGTGTGTGTGTCTTGGTTTCTCTTAATTGGGTAACCTGACCTTGTTTGTGTACCAGTAAGGACAGGTAGCCAGATTTTGTTAATGTTCATTGCCTCTTTTTTTCTATTGAAATTATCCCTGTGTTTTTGAATGTCTATTGCTTCTCTATATATTCTTGGAGAGCGATTTTGAGTTTCATTGAGTATTGCTGTATCTTCAAGTGAGATAATATGAGTGCCTTTTTTGTGAGAACATGTTCGGCTATACCTGATTTGTCTATAGGAGAATTTTGAAATGAGTGTATAGAAATGGCGTTTTATGTTGGAATTTAAATTGAATCGCTGCTCACCAAGTGTATTTCATTAGGAAACAGTCCAAGTTGCTTGTATATTCAGGTGAGGTGTTTAAAAATGTCTAGTTCGTGGGTATTAAATTTCTGACAAGCCAACTTTCCATAATGTCATTGTGCCAAAGCATGTGGTTGTTCAATTTGGTATCTTACAAATTAAATTGTGTTTAGTGACATTATTTTGTCAGGTTGAGGACTAGCTCAGAGGCGTGTTTCACATTTTTTTCAGACATTCATTAAACAAGGTTGCCAATCATACATCAAATGTCTTTGTCAAGTGAAATACCGTTTATGAAAATTGAAGACGTTCTATGGTCATGCTACAGGCATTCGTTTTTTACTATTCTGAAACCACTGATTTCCAAGAAAGTTTATACTCCATTCGAGATTTCAATGTAAGGATAAACAATGAAATACAGTCGAAATCGGAAATCAGTGGCTTCAGAATAATAAATATTAATGTCTGTAGCATAAAGAAAAAGGCAATTTTATTAGATGCCCATTTCGAGTCTCTAAATTTCCCATATGTTATTTGTGTTAACAAACGCAAATGCTTTCAAACTAAGTGGATATTGTGTAGCAAGTTATAATTGTAGGGAGAATAAAAGAGGAGTCATATTTTTCGTGAAAGATGACTCAGAATTTGAAACCAAAGATCTTAGTAATGTAAGTGGAGATTCGATTTTGAACATGCCACACGTATCCGATTTCGGCGAC
The DNA here is from genome assembly GCA_015342045.1 of Leptinotarsa lineolata. Taxonomy (NCBI): domain Eukaryota; kingdom Metazoa; phylum Arthropoda; class Insecta; order Coleoptera; family Chrysomelidae; genus Leptinotarsa; species Leptinotarsa lineolata. Next base: position 6,255 of record WOGR01012273.1, on the reverse strand, counting down.
TAGAAAAATCTACTGTCTCTTCTGATATTGAAGTTTCAAAGAATTTTGAACAGGGTTGGTTCAAATGAGACACATTATGACAAGTTTTTGTCCGGTCGACTCAACGGAGTAGCCCTAATAACAGTACGAAATAATAATCTAAAAGTAAAGTCAAATTATTATCTATTTGTATTTTTTTATTCTTCACCAAGTCTTCAAATTCTGATATCCATGAGTGGAACTACTAGATAATTCGAAATAAGTCTGTATAATATTTTTCATATATCCCTTTTTAAAACCAAAATTTCAAATCTCTTATCGCTAACATTTCTGATAATTAATGCCCAATACACTTTATTCTACTGTTACGTCGACATGGACTCGGCTCAATATTTTGGCTTTTACTACATATATTTTCAAAAACAGGAAACGATCGTTGATCTTATTCACTGATAATTTGACAATTGAGCTGTGGCAACAATGGTGAGAAATAAGGAATATCAAAACAAAAGAATGACGGATGACCACAGAACTATAACTCTAAGTTATAGTTCTGTGCCGATGACTGATACACAAAGCAAATTGTTTTCTAATTGATGTCTCTGTCCAGACGTCAATCTAGAAGTTTTTACTTTTCTGTGGTCTGGACTCTGTGATAAATGTGTTAAATGTTTTGATATTTTGTTTTTATATTAACTGAAACATCTACGAGATCTAAAACCATGGGTATTTTAGAAAAAATTTCTGAAATTGAGAGGGAGATCTCTAGAACCCAGAAAAATAAAGGTTTTATAATCTTTTTATACAATAACATAACCTAAATGCTCTCTTTTCAGCTACTGAATATCATTTGGGACTCTTGAAAGCTAAATTAGCTAAATACAGGTCTCAGTTACTGGAACCATCAAAAAAATCGGAAAAGGGGGAAGGATTCGACGTTCTTAAGAGTGGTGATGCAAGGGTTGCCCTAATTGGATTTCCTTCTGTTGGAAAAGTAATTTTTCTTGATTATTTCATTCTATTGAAGGTGTTGAACATACATTATTGAATAAGATTTATGCCTGATGTAAGTTCAAGGACTCTATCTTCACACATAAATCAATTACTTTACTGAGTGATTCATCTTTTCTCTGACAGAGGCATTGATGAAACAGGATATCTTTTTTTTACCTATATTCATAAAAATAGTTGATAGCAAAATACCAAAAATTAGGGCCAGCAAGCATCATGCTTCATTGAGAATTTCGTTGGTATAGATTGAAATAAACTGTATTGAATCTTTCAATATTCCTTCAAAATTGTTAATTTTGAAACCATGTCAATGTTTACTAAATGCCAGTTTTGACACCATTAAATTTTTGTTATTGAACTATATTTGTATTCATCAACAAATAAATATTGTTATTGAACTATATTTGTATTCATCAACAAATAAATATTGTTATTATTATCTGTTTTAGTCTACATTATTGTCTACTCTTACGAAAACTGAGAGTGAAGCTGCTTCATATGAATTTACCACTCTAACATGCATACCAGGGGTTATAGATTATAATGGAGCCAATATCCAATTATTAGATTTACCAGGTATCATTGAAGGTGCTGCACAAGGAAAAGGAAGAGGTAATTAAAATTTTGATTATCCTTTAACTAACTAATGCCCTCCTACAAACGATAACCCTCAATAGCAGAAGCTTGTGCCAGATGAGCATTAACAAGGTTTTGCATTTTAATGTGTTTTAGAAAGAAAATTGAAATTCTCAGAGGTAGGGGGTTTCTGAAATTTTGCAAGTGGAACCTAGAATTTGATAATTAAAATTTCCAATTTGTATTATTTCCAAATTTAGGCGTATACAAAAAATGACAGATTGGCTAATTTTGAAACGAAGCGCATTGCCTAATTTTTTTTTCAGGTAGACAAGTCATTGCCGTAGCTAGAACAGCAGATCTGGTGTTGATGATGTTAGATGCAACAAAAAAAGATGTTCATAGGGATTTATTAGAGAGAGAATTGGAAAGTGTGGGGATAAGGCTGAACAAGAAGAAGCCCAACATTTATTTCAAAGTAAGAGATATTCATTAGTGAAATTTTAATTTTTGAGAATTATGAGTGTTGAAATCATTGATGTAAGGATTAACAGGCCTATGAAAAATATCCAATTTAATCCACATTGTCAAAGCTATTTTCCGGATTTTTTGGCCGTGGTCTGCAGGTTTTTATGCCTGTTGTTTCGTCTACTACTGTGGTAGACATTATCAAAGGCGATTAGGTAATCAAAGTGCTCGTGTTGGTGCTAGAGTTGTTGTTCCTGTTATTCCCAATGCAGAAACTACAATGCTGTTATTTGAATCTGGTTTTATATTATAGGAGGGCGTGGATTGGTTTCTCTTAATTGGATTATCTGACCTTGTTTGTGTATTATTGAGAGGATAGGTAGCCAGGTTTTAGTGATGTTCATCTCCTCTTATTTTCTCTTGAAAGTATTCATGTGTTTTCGAATTTCTATTACCTCTCTATATATTCCTGTAGCTTTGAATGAGATAATGTGAATGCTTTCTTTTTCGACAGAACTAAAACTGTGTTGTCAACATTCCAAAAAGAGCAATGGATTGAAAAAACCGGTGGCAAAAGTGTATCACAAATCACACTTTCTGATCAGAACCGAAATATTATAAGTAAATTGCCTGAGAACAAGTTTTATACCACAAGCCTGACTTAGTCAGATTTTTATAAATTTTTTTGTTTGTTTCAGATTAAAAAAGGTGGTGGCTTATCATTCAATTCAACTTGTCCTTTAACGAAAATAGATGAAAAATTAGTTCAACTCATATTACACGAATATAAAATATTTAATGCAGAAGTGTTATTCAGGGAGGATTGCACTGCCGATGAATTAATTGATGTCATTTGCGCTAACAGAGTTTATTTGCCCTGTCTCTATGTTTACAATAAAATTGATCAAATATCTATCGAGGAAGTCGATAGAATTGCTAGGCAACCTAACAGTGTAGTTGTAAGGTAAGTAAATTATGTTTTTTTATTTAATAACTAGGATAGCAGCGCACGATAGGGGACTATTTGCTACCAAATTTTTATATTCTGAAATATACCGTACCAATCTTACCAGTTGCTATAATCAATTACGAAACTATTTATTTTTTCAGTTGCAACATGAAGCTAAACCTAGATTATCTACTTTCAACTCTTTGGGAATATTTGAGCTTAATCAGAGTCTATACCAAAAAACCTGGCCAGCCGCCAGACTTTTCTGACGGTCTAATCCTAAGGAAAGGTGTTACGGTGGAACACGTCTGCCATGCCATCCATAGAACTTTGGCAGCTCAATTCAAATACGCTCTAGTTTGGGGTACTAGTACCAAATATTCTCCTCAGCGTGTAGGAGCCAGCCACACGATGCAAGATGAAGATGTTATTCAAATTATTAAAAAATAAGATACTCGTTTTGTATTGCTCAGTTATGATTAAAACTTTTACAAGGTTTGGTTGATATTCTTCTAATATTAACCAAGGTGCCTTTTAAAATTATACCTATATGATACTTCTTTTAAAATTTGTTCAGTTGTAATAGAAACGTAAGCATAGTTATTGAAACATTTTTGTAGAGAATGAATGACAAAGAGATAAAATTCTAAATTAAAGTTATGCAATTGCCAGGAGTGTAATCGCATAACAATTTTGATTAATGAGAAAATAAGATATTTTATCCAATGGGTTCATTCAGGCTCATTTAGTTTTTTTTTTGAAAATTATATAATGAAAGTAAGTCATCTCCCAAGTATCCCACAAAATTTTCCATTTTATATGTCAACAACTGAGCAAAAGCAATTGGAAATGTGAGATCGCCCGCGGTACATCTTGACGTCACACCAGGCAAAGAGCTTCGAGCGGTGGCAACCGGGCCTGTAGTTGGAGATTATTAATCGCTGCTGTCGTCGGATTTTGTTCAATTTACTGGTTTAAAAACACCACGGGTTACGTATTTTTGAATTCTTTTATTTTTAAAACAGTTTAAAAATTAAGGACCATTATGTGTTCATTAGAAGAAAGCTTTAGCAGAACTGATTCGGGTAATTTACCTGAAGTCGATATTTTCATGGTGATGGAATATTTCAATAACAGTAGGAACTACATAAGCTCTGAAATGAGGTGTAAAAATGGGAATGTACGTAAGGAATAATACGGTACCTTGTTTTACCTTAAATATTTTAATATTCATGTATTCTCCTAGAGTATCGACGTAAACAACTATTGGCTGTTGTTATGGCTATTATAATGTAGAATATCATTATCATTCATACTTACAATAAAATGACCTTCGCAACAAAATTGCGTCCCCTTGGCAGATACAAAATCGGCCCTCCGCATAGCGCGCTGCCATAACTTTCGTGATTTTAAGTTACTTGGCAGTGAGATAAAAATTTTGTCTAGTGCAGTTACAGAAGAATTCTTGCATTTAGGAACGATGCAATACTTGTAACGTCCTTTTTTATCATAATTCATATTCCCGCAGTTGACACACTGCAGTAAACAACACACAACTTGCTTTCTATGGCTTTAGCACACGTATTTCGCTTATTCGCCAGCACTCCCTTGACGCCGAGTCGACTGATGTGACGTCAAGCTTGACCAGGCCTCGTTTCGGGGAACGTCACATTCAACTAGGAGAGAGATAACGAGTGAAAATTCAGATTTTTTGCAGATATACTATTTGAAACATAAACTTTCAAATAATGCAATATAAAATTTTGTTAAATGAGCCCATTTAACATCGGTTAAATAGTATTTTTTGTTGAATGTGCAAGCCCATGGACTAATCTACACTGAACTTGACAAATGCATCTTAATCTTGGAAATTGAAGCACTTCGTATGTGTATGTGTGTATGTGTGTGTGTTCAAACAGGTTGATAGATAAGATAAGGGGAAACTTCAAAGATTAAGTTTCAGTCTAGTTTCGAGGTGTGCGGGGCTTGGTGAAATGTGTTTTTTCGCGTAAATTGATGTGTTTCATTGGCAGAAATGACTGCCCTGCTGAGAAGGATATCTAGGAGTAGGCGTAATTTGTTCAGAAGTGATTCTCGTGATGTCATTGAAGAAGACGAAGATAAGGTTTCTGTCAGTGATACAGATGGTATGTTTTTATGGATGTGTAAGAATTTGACTTAGAACTCTGGTTGAATCATCAATATTTTCCCACACCGAATTATATGAAACGTTTCTGAAATTAGTGTGTTAGTAATTATCAAATTATGGATTTATTTATAGCGGATGGCAGGTGATTGATTAGAGATGACATCAAGTTAGATTCAGTTCAAGGATATGTTACCCATCTCTTTCTACTGTGAGCACTCTCAATCTGCTGTCAATAAGATTCATGTGTTGTTTACTTTCATGATGACATACTCTTTTGTCAGTCACATCTCTCTTTTCGGAAAGAAATATTTGATGCTGGAGTCAATAGCAGCGAGTGACAAATTTCAGTACTACAGCAATAAATTTAATTTTTGATTTTTTTTGGAGTATGTAATTCTAAAAATATCAAGTTATTATGAAGTATGTATCAGTCTAGGGCAGATTACTAACTCGAAATATTGCTTCGCTGTTGAAAAGGAAAACAATACAAAATTATTGTCAAATTCTAAGTTCGCAAACTGGAACTTAACTGTACATTAAAATGAAAGTTGATAATTCTGAATCCAAATTCGAGCACATTTCAAAAACAAACTAAAGCTGTTCAAAAAAACAGATAGACGTTGATAAATGGCAAAGTACTATGCTAAATATTAGGTTTCGTTTCGTCCGTTTTAATGTCACAAGATTCCCCCGGTCCATTGCTGTCAGAGGAAACACTTTTTCGAATTTCTCAGTCATATCGATAAATACTATCATTTAAAATTATTTTCACGTATACTGGGTGATTTAGCCTAGCGTGGCCAACCAAAGTTTTTTTTTTAATGGAACACTTTTTTTTTTAATGGAACACCTAATATATGAATACGTTATTCGATTCCATATTTTTTAGCTCTCCCAAGGAATTTTTGTTTTCGAATTTCCATTGCGGCATTGCCAAGTTATTCCAGAAAGACCTATTTTGCAGACAATAATTTTTTAATTTACCACCCGCATTTCTACAGCAATTAATTAGATTTTTTGAAGGAATAGTTATTCAACATCACTATGATAACTTCTGGAATCTCAACTTTCGGAAACAATATATAGGGTGCTCGGTAAAACCGGTCAAGTTTCATTCATTTTC
>WOGR01012272.1:0-10257 GCA_015342045.1 Leptinotarsa lineolata | reverse complement strand
AAGATGGAGTAGTAGAAAGCCAAAAACTTTCTTTCCCAAAAGATTAAACACTCCTAATAAAATATAACCCCTTTAATTTAATTGAAAATGTGTCTCGTCAACTCATAGTTGAAGGATGGAACTTGTATATTTCTATTTGACACTAGAGTTGTAGCACCGTCGTAAGATAGTACTTCAGATGGACTGCGATTTTTGTAGGTAAATATCAATAGATTTTTGAAGTAAAGTTCTGTAACTGTTAGGAGTCTGAATTCTTCAAAGAGATGATTTGATAGATATCTTCTCGGTTTCCGAAGACAGATTTTGATAGTGTATTTCTGTACTATAGTTCCATAACAATTTTTTATGCAGATCCCTATGTTATCATGCAGTACTGCAGTAAGTTCCGTGTGATGGCATAGTACACTGTTTCAAAAGTATCAGTATTTAGAATATTCCTTGGGTAGTAAAATTTATAGATGGTTTGCCTTACCTTATATAACTGTGCTAATACCTTTCGTCAACGTTGAAACTCATACCCATTAAAGTATAAATTGTTTGAGAGCCTCTCAAATTACATCTACTCACGAAGTATTTCAAACATTGAGTGCTTTCGCGAACATAAAATCGCGAAATTTTGATGCCCGATCTTCGGGCATCAAAAATAATAACACGTCGATATTGAATTCTCAACCGTGAATGAAATGGATCGAGGGGCATGCCTAATGATGGATAGGGATCAATTGGCTGAGACCAGGTTGGCAATATGGGAAAACGATATAGGATAAAAAGGATTGAAAGAGGGTTTTGTGAGTTAGGAGAGAGAATGCTATGAATTGCGTTCTGTTCCGCCTGGAATACATGATTGAAAAGAAAAAATGATGAGGGGAATGTATAAGTGTGCTTCATAACTTTGGCCGATGTTGGATCAATGAGCAATTATTGAAGCAATTCTAACTACAAAAATATTTAGTTTTTCTCTGTTCAGAAAAAGGAATGACACGAACAATACTACAAATCCTGGTTAAACGAAGGAAAGTTGCAGTCAACTACCAACAGTGCGTAGAACTTTAAAGGCCGAAAAATCTTGACAAGTTATTGAAAGCTAATAATGAACAGAAAGTACATTCCACTTAATGCGAGCTACTCTGATTTTGTTATTGGGACTATCAAAAAAGTAATATATGTCAATTTTAATTTCCAAAGGGATCCATCTCCACATGAGAATGGAATCTCTGTCAGCCACCTCTTCTCTACAACAATCCATATCTCAAAAATTTCAAATGGAAATAATAGTCTATAACACCCAAAAATTCCTCCCAGTAAATTATCTGAAGTAGTTAGTTGCGTTGCATAGACTCTTGATCTCAAACATTTCCGAGGAGAAAAGTCCGATGGAGTCAAATAGGGGGATCCAGGTGGCCGTTCCGTAGATCCTCTCCTTCCAATTCATCTCATTAAAAAATTATTCCATTCCGCATGAGGTATTCAACTGAATAGCGTTATTGATACTTGCTATAACTTGATCATTCAGGAAATTGGATCGATTTTGGGTTTGCTCCAGAAACAAAGGTCCTACTTCCCAAAATTTCTGCTTTTCACAAAAAGGATAATTTATCCAAAAACACATGATGTACAACAGATCTGGATCACTATAGACGCCTTCCAAGAAGATCTCACAGATATGAACTGTTCTATGGAAATCATCTCCGTTCAGTTTATGAATGATTTTCTTTTTGTGAGGTGTCAATATGGAATTCTAAAAACAAGTATTTGACTCACTCCCGATACTTGGGAAAACTTAGTCGAAGACTGCGTGCATATAAAACATTTTACTAGGAAAGAATATCATGTTAAAACATTTATGAGCAGTACAAAAATCAGACAACTAAATATAACTTACCTCGATCCAAAAATTTTCAGTTTGCTGCCCACTGAACAGAAAATGGATATAATGAATATAAATTGTTGTCAAATGTTGGAAAAATAATCAAAAATAAGGTTCTCAACTTGAATCGAGATAGAGTTTGCTCTCTCATTGACTAACTGACCTTCTGAATCTTATGTTATCTTTGAATCTTCATATGGATCGATATAGTCTGTCAATTCTAATATTTCACAAATTGTTTGTGTACTGTTATTATTTATTGTTAACTATTTCATAGTCATATATGAAACAAGTGTCAAAATGTCAGGAATCAATATGAAAATTAATAAAGTGAAACCAATTCAAACCATTGTGTATTGTAAAAAAAATTGTGAATTTCATTGTGCAAATCCCACGTGCAATTTCAGTTTTGGTGAAAAGTCCGCTCCCCACACCGTGAGATAAGTGATCATTGGTTTCGAGAATCATTTTTACTGAGCAAGCGCAATGAGCCAAGAATGATAGATTTCTGCATCTGTTTGGCTGAGATTTCTGCCTTAGTGCGGCAAGTCGGTATGATTTCGAAATTCGAGTGTAGACAGGGCATCATTCCACCAAGGACTCCAATAATCAGAACAACCATCTTTACAGATTGATCTGGATAGGGTCTACGGAGTTCGAAGAGAAAGTTTTGATATTTGATCCGTTTTTCCTTCTCTTTGCGGACGATATTTGTCTCGCCAGAAACTGAGAACTCCACGACAAATATCGTCTTGTTCTGGTGGTCGAGAAGTACTACATCAGACTTATTAGCTTATAGTAGCCTGAGGGTGGGGAACAAGTAGTTCCAATAAATTCGGTAGGTACTTCTCGTTCCCCACAACGGATTCAATATCCCCCGGAGCGTACAGCAATACCGATGTCTCTTCAGCACCGTAAGGGTGCCCTATATGGTGATAAAGCACTCTTAGGGCCGCGTTATGTCAATGGATATAGGCCAAGACCGCATATGCTGAACATGCTTACATGCTGGACATACCTGCCTCGCGGCAGCCCCTGCACCTTGTGTCAGGAACCTCTATATCCATCACACGACTGCGGTAGACTAAGGTGTTGGAGACACCATCCTGGCATGCCATGATGAACCCTTCAGTTTCCGACTTCAGCCCACTCGGCCTGAGGAAAACGAAAATCAGGCACTTTGATAAGCCAAGGTCTTCAATGTTATTAAAGAAGACCCCATGCATTGGCTTATCTTCTTGTTGTCGCAGAAGTCAGGTGATCTCTGCGACTTTTATATGAGCCTTTTGCTGAACGGGTTCCAACTCGGTGACAGAGTTGTGATCACCTCGTTCAGTGTCGAAAACTAAACCGAGTTTCATCAGCTGCTCGGGCAGCTGCCCTAAAGAGAAATGTTCCATTTCCTGATCTCTCATGGTCGCGGACCATGCAGACAATGGGATCCGAACTACTAATGACTTTACAGGCTACATCCAATACCATTCCTTCAAGTAGACACTCCAAACTCAAAAGTCTACGGCCTCCCTGTTGTCGGAGGAAGTGCAACCGTGTAATTCTTAGGAATCTACAAGTCTCCGCTCCTGAGGATGAGGACAGTCCGCCCCCCGAAAAACCAATCCGGAATCGGCTGCTCTCCGTCCAACCATGAGTTGAAATTTCCGGCCAGATGGCGGTGGGTGCTTGGTAGCTTTTTCCACCAATGAGTTTTCAGCCCATCTGGGCCTAGAGCAGCAAAGTTCTTGAAGCCCACAAGGGTTCTTCGAATGTCTTCCGATGTTATGATTGCGCAGTTCGTTGAGCTCACGCTGAAAGCTTTGAACTGCGCTAAGACTGGAGTGTCTAAGTTGAGTGGCTGCGGGTGTTCATAGATGTCCTTTTTGAAGGTTTCCACCTGATCAGCGGTAGACGGATCATCCACAACACATGGCGGCTCTTGTAATAAGCGAGAAGGTTTCTCGCGAAACCTAAGATTTTCCGCGATACTTCTCGCTCACCCCACCAATGACTTCCTAGTAGCCACTAGCATTCTTATTGTATCAAGACAGTGATGTTTGATGATCAGCAGCACGCCTTGACTCAAAGTGTGATGGATTCGCCGTAATTTGGCTGCTATTCGCCGCACTGCGGACATGAAAGACCTGTTGGCCCCCCTGTAATACATCGCACATTGGATACGAGACGCGTGTTGTCTCACCGACGTGATCTTAGCCTCCATCTTGTGTACACACCGTTGAGTCTTCCGAATCGCAAGGCCGTGATTTCGCCCTTCCGATTCGAAAAGCGACTGGACGCTATACACAGCGGTGTTAATCTGCCAGATGTCAGTCTCGTCTGTTAAATCAGGGGCCTGATTCTGTAGAGCGCCGTGCGTTTTCACATAGTCTCCATTAATGGCATGATGCGAGTCTCCTCTCCAGCCGTGCCAACGGGTGGTAGAACTGTCACTTCTACCACTTCGTTAGCAGGCTGGAAAGGAGCTATATAGCCCTACCGCCGAAGATAGGATACGTAATCCCTGAGATTTTGGGCGTAAAAGGCGGCATGCTTCGCATGTGTTTCACACCATAGACCATGCATTCTCGCCATCTACCTCCTTCGCGCGGGTTCACTACTCTCGTAACAATGCATTAGGCTATCTCTTAGTTCATGCTTTCACTCAAAGCGTCCGTTGTCATTGCCAGTGTTGTTATCGGTAGGCAAATCATCGTTATGGGCCCCACCACTTTGCCTCTGACACCTCCGAGCGGGTCGATTGTGGAGGTTCCTTCCTCGATTGTCAGGAACCGAGTTTTGGGTCTACCGGGTGGTTAGTCCTGAGGACCCAGGGCCGGCACTATTCTCCCGGGAGGGAGAATGGTGTTCTTCCTCCTGGGTGCGCCTGGGTTGCCGGTCCGGTTTTGCACCAGTTGCTCAAGTAAGTGGTGGCGCAACTCACCAAAGTCCTCAGGTGTTGGTGGCCTCCCTGATATACAAAAAAAAACTTTTTACTATTATAATTATTAAAGTTCCTGGAAATGTATCAAATTCATTCTTCATGAGTATGCTTCAAAAATATTTCTCGAGAAAAATACAGTTTCATCCAATGAATATTTCATTTGGAATCCTTAAGCAAACGTCGTACAAAATTATTATAATTCATTCAAAAAATATTCTGGTAGCACTGACATAACTGAAATTTTTCGAAATATCCATTGAGTTTTTTCATTCATGAAGGTTCATCAACACCACTTTAACAATCTCAACTCTTTTTTCAATGGAACCAACTTGAAATAAATCAAGACAGTTGCACCTGTAACTCTACTGAGTATCATCACGTGACTCAGTCGTTACAAATGTTACATTCGATTCTTCTCATTTCCAACAGGTGACATGGTTTGAACTTTCGCTCGAGTTCGAATCTCTCCAGTTCCAAAATCTTTTCGCATCGTGAGTAGATGTTGATTCATTCACATAGAAAATGGAATAGATGCTTTAGAGTCATTTACATAGGAAGTGGGACAAATGCATTCAATTAATTCACATAGGAAGTATAACAGGCGAGACCGTTCCGATTTCGAATCTCCCTGCTTCGAAAAATGTTTGTCCCGTCAGTGAATTTGAATTCATTTTTATGACGAGTGGAACAGAATCGAGCACGTTTCGATCTCAAATCATTCTCACTTTCAAACCTTCTCGCCACGTAAGTAGATGTCACTTCATATGAATAGGAAGTGGAACAGATACCAAAAGGTTACGATCTAGAATCTCTCGTTCTTCCGCTCTATCTCTCTTTCTCGCTTCAAAACCTTCTCGCCCCCGTGTGGATATGAATTCATTCACGTAGGGAGTAAAACAGAAGTGAGAACGTTTCGATTTCGAATCCGTTCCGCTTCGAAACCGATGAGTGGATTTTGAATTCATTCACACAGAGAGTGGAACAGAGGCGAGAATGTTACGATTTCAAATCTCTCTCGCTTTGAAACCTTTTTGACCAGGTGAGTGAAGAGCCTATAACTTTCATCTCGCTTCGTTTGAGTTTGACTCTTACTCACTCAGAAACCTTCTTGCTTCTTGAGTGGATTTAAATTCACTCACATAGAAAGTGGGATAGGGTTATATTATACGGACGTTCAGATCTCGAATGTATCTTGCTCCAAAACTCTGTTATTCCGTGAAAAGATTCCAATTAATTTGAATGAGAAGTGTAACAGAGGCGAGAACGTTTCGATTTTGAATCCATCTCTCGTCTATAATATTTTGATCCATTGGTGAAATCAAATTAATTTGCATATGACGTGAGATAGAAGCGAGAAGTTTTGATCTCGAAACTATCTCGTTTCGGTACCTTCTCGCTTCGAGTGTGAATATAAATTCATTCAAGTAGAGAGTAAAAGATATACGAGACCGTTTCGATTGCGAATCTCTCTCGCTTCGGAATTCGTTTATGGAACAGAGGCGAGGGCGTTTCTATCTCTGAACTCTCCTGTTCGACCTTTTTCGCCCTGGTGAGCAAAGAGCCTATGATTTTTATCTCGCTTGAAATTCGAAACCCTCTCGCTACGAAGCTTTATCGCCCCTTGAGTGGATTTGAATTTGCTGGCATAGGAAGTGAAACAGAGGCGAGAACGTTTCGCTCTCGAATCTCTCTCGCATCGAAACTTTTTCGACTTGGTGAGTGGATGGCCTATGATTCCCATCTCACTTGAAGTTCAAGTCTTTTTTGCTACTGAACCTTGTCTCCCTTTGAATGGATTTGAATTCTTCCACATGAAAAGTGAAATAGAGGAGAGAACGTTCCGATTTTAAATCTCACTCCGAAACTTTCTCGCCCCGTGAATAGATTCCAATTCATTCACATAGGAAGTGAATCAGATTCGATCTCGAATTTTTCTCTCGTCGGAACCTTTTCACCTCGTGAGTAGAATAATATTCAATCACATAGGAAAGTATAACAGAGGCGAGATTGTTTCGATTTTGAATCTCTCTCGCTTAAAAACTCCAGTCGTCCCGTGAGTGGATTCGAATTTATTTGCTTGGGAAGTAGAACAGAAAAGAGAACGTTTCAATCTTGTATATATGTCGCTTCGAAAACTTCTCGCCCTGAAAAGTGAAGTCCTATGACTTTTATCTCGACTTGAGTTCGAGTCCTCTCGACGGAACCTTCTCTTCTAATGAGGGGAGAGCTTCGTGAGAAATGATGAGTTCATTTCGAATGAATATTGATGACAAAAGATCAATAAAATAAGTCTGATTTCTGTTGAGGATACATTACATTCAATTATAAATTCATCAAAAAATCTTCAATTCATGAATAGAGAATTGAACATTTTCAAAGGAGCATTCTCATTTCTCTTGAAAATTTCGAAAAAGAATCATTCATTGCAAAAAAATCATGTGTGGAAAAAGAAGTCATGTTTGAAAAAGTTATATTTTGAAAATTTCAAGACCGCAGTATCGCAAAATGTTTTTTTCCTCAAGTTATTTAAGAAAATATATTTATCAAATATTTTTTCAACTGTACAGAGCTGTGACCTCGTGAAATTGAATCTTCCTCTGATGAATTCCCGAAATATGAGTACTTTTATATTCGCCACTTAATAATAATTGATTCCACATAAAATTTAAAGTGACGTTGTCAGGAATAGCAGACTTAGGCGGATTAAGATATAATGTATTCGATCGAAAAGAGTTTTTTGTGGGGCCTTTTTCTTTCGTTTTTCTCTCGAGATCTTCTTTGATGTACTTCAAGTCGAGAGAGCATATTGTGAAGCAGTTGCCAGACTTTCCTTCATATTCAAGAGTAATTATCAGTCAAAGACGGCACCTGGGTAGCAAAAAAAAACGAATAGAGAATGTATTCGAATAACACTTGATTTTGAGATTGTAACTTTAGAGTTTACAAAAACATGATACATGTTCCACTATAAAATATTTTCGTGGTGTTCAATTAGTACTCAAAAAGACGTCACAATGAAGAGTTCTTTGAATACGTCATAAAAGGTTTCTATTAAGTATCTGCAAGTTTTATCATATTGTGAAAAATTAATGACTTGCCTTGTCTCAAATAAATTTATTTCCAACAATATTACAATATCACAAACTGATTCATTTATTACAGCACTCATTTTTATTAATTTATTCACACTATTGATTCATTTTTTCAACTGCTCTCTGTATTCGGTTCGGTACTCGCCAAAAATATTACCAGCGATTCCCGGCTGCATTCTTTCTAGGTGAGGTCATGTGTTCATTCGATGACTTGGCTACCTGTAACCGGTTAGGGGCGGCTTCAGATTCGTTACATTGCCCCCTCATTGAAGACGTTTCGCCCCGAAATGTGATCTTTGGCGTATGTCAATACCTGCAGGACTCTTCAAATCTGCACTGTGAAGTTTGATGGAAGTAACACTCCACAATCTTCATGCTCGGTCGTGGAAGATAGTTACCGCAGACCAAAATCTTGATTCTGCTGGATCTGAAGATCGTTTCCAACATGCTTCTCACAATTCTCCAATCCAGCCTGTCGAGACCAGGAGCTAATTTTAGGATTGCCAAGTCCACGAAATTCTGGTCGAGCATCATGTCCCTCAGTCTGGTAAGACTCCTCCAGACATCTTTGTCTCGAGAATGCTTTTTGGTCACCAAGTGGAAAATGTTTCTCTGGCCCTTCTTCAACTTTTGCACTCCTTCGACTTCTGGATTCTGTTCTCGTAATGTTTGAAGTTGACCGAATTTCTTGTTGAATACCACTGCGATACCCCTGCAAATTTGAAGATCCTCTGCCAAGCAGTGAGCTAGTGCGCTAGGTCTCGTGACTCTTCTTGGGTTATCCCATGTACGACTTTCTGTCTGTTTGAGTATGAATAGATGAACTTTTGGAACGTTATTTCATCCTCTGGTAGTCTGAGGGCGCGAACTTGGTCGTGATTTCCAGCATAAGGAGTCAATCTATTGAAATGGACGACCCTACGCTTTTCACTTGGTGGCTTATGGATTCGGTAGATGAGGTCATTTACCTTCTTCATGATTTTGTACGGACCTTTCCACGAGTTCGGTGATGAACCAGAGCGGCGCTTAGGATTGTTCAGCCAAACTAGGTCACCAGTTTCGAATCCTCCAGCATTCGCCTTGATGTCATAGACCTTCTTCATTCTATCGCTGGCACTCCGGATATTCAGACGGACTCGTTCATGGTTGTCGTCCATTCTCTGCCGAAGCTTGCTGACATAGTCTTCCCCCGCAGTGTCTTGTTCTGGCGGCATCCCAAATTTCAGATCGCATGGAAGCCGCAGCTCTCTGCTGCGGCTTCAATGCTGGAAGCCGCAGCAGGAAGAGGTTTGGCAGGTTGACTCATGCACTGCCGAACGATAAGTTAACAGGAACAGGTGGGGATACTGGTCCGAGTCTCTTTGGTGGTCAGAGACTACCTTGGACAAGTGGCGGTTTATAGTCTTGTTCATTCGTTTCACCATTTCATCGGACTGTGGATGTGAAGCTGTGGTTCTGGTCTTTCGAATGTCCAACAGCTTACACATTTCTTGAAACAGGTTGGGCTCGAAATTTCTGCCCTGGTTCGAATGCAGCTCCAATGGGACACCAAATCGACATATCCATTTCTTCACCAGGACGTCAGCGACGGTGAAAGCCTCTTGGTTGGGCAGGACATAGGCTTCTGCCCACTTACTGAATTAGTCCATGGCTATCAGGATATATTTGTTCCCATGGTCGGACTCTGGGAACGAGCCAGCAATGTCGATGACGATTCTCTCAAAGGGACTACCCACGTTATACTGGCGCATTGGAGCTTTCGGTCATATCTAAGGTCCGTTACTGGCAGCACATACAGCACACTTTTTGCACCAGTCCTTGACGTGAGCTTGACAATTAGCTCAGTAAAACCGTTGTCTCACTTTCTAGAGGGGCTTCATTACTCCCAGATATCCTTCAGTGACTCCATTATGGATTTCTTTGAGCATCTCCCGTCGTCTGTTCCTGGGTACCACTATCTGGCGCCTTTCTCCTTCACCATCTTCGGACTCCAACACCCGCTACAGAACTCCGTTTTCCAAAATAAGGGAGTTCCATTGAGCGCAGTAGGACTCAACCGCAGGCGAATAACCTGCTAGCTCTTGCTACGATGGTCTTTGATTAATTTTCTTCCATCCGATGACTAAACCAAGATCTAGGTCTTGCTCTTGGCCCTCTTTGATCTTATTGTCCTCTCAATTGTCGTCTTCAGCTATGGTTCAGCATATAGCTGCTTTCTTCTCTTCTGCTCGTCGGCAATGTGAGCAGTCATCGGGATACGGTCTCCGTGACAGGGCAGCTGCGTTTTTTACGGGGGCTTACTGGATACAGGCCGACGATTACCCCTTGTCATCGACCCCCTCTAGTTCTCCTGATTTGGTGTT
>WOGR01012271.1:0-10257 GCA_015342045.1 Leptinotarsa lineolata | reverse complement strand
GGAGACATCTCCTTAATATCGGCAGGTGTAGGCCAAGACTCGCCGAACACACACTCTCTTATTGACGATAACTTCATTCACATAAGATATGCCTGACAGTTTCATCTTTCTGTTCACACATCCTGCATAGAGGTTTGTCTACCAGCCCCATAGTATGGAGGTGTTTGCTTAGTTGACAGTGGCCAGTTAGAAATCCTACTGTTAAATGTAGGTTTTTCCTGGTTCCTGGTCATCGCCAGATATTCCTTCGGCTCTAGCTTTCCAGGGTCGCCCGAGGTGATCCTTTGATTCCATTCCATCTCTTCAAGGATTGAGCTTGGGTGTAACGTTTGGCTAGTTCCGCAATTGTCGAAGTCATTGAGGCCGTAGGTGTCACTGGGTCCTAAGATTCTTAGTCCAGCCGCTCTCCTGGCTGAAGAATCGGCAATGCGATTAGCTTTACTCCTATCGTGCCCTCCAGCCCACCTCAAGATAATATTATTATCTATCGAGGCGTTGTCTAAGTTTTGGTGGCACACTAATACTAAACCTGAGGTAACACGTTGTCTGTTCAAGGCTAATAGGGCTTGTCCACTGTCAGTGCAGATTATTATATTTTTACCAGAAATTTCTTTCCTGGTTATCCCTTTTGTGGTGATTGAGATACCAGCTAGTTCTGTTTGAACCACGCTGGTATTTTTTCCTATTCCCCACTTGATCTTTAGGCTTAGTGATCTGGAGTACACTCCACATCCTGAGCCTTCTTTAATTTTCGAGCCATCTGTATATATGCGTATTATATTTATAGCATCTGACTCTGTGTTGTATTTGATTTGGATTTTTTAGGGTTTGTTGAACACAAATCTGGGTTCAATTGCATTGTACGTTGACTAATATCCTCAACTTTGAATCAAGAGACCTTTTCATCTACCTCGCACCAAAATTTTGTTCAGCAGAAACATAATCAGAATCAGGAGAGAAAACTTACTTTTATGCACATGTCTATAAATGTCTAGGCTCAAATAAAGATTCACCCAAACTAGAGTCTAAAAGCCCTGTGTGACTGAATCTAATGTATCATCAAATATAGCTTACGTGAAGATGTCTTCATATTATAAGGTTGCTAAGGTCATCATGGTGAAAATCTTGCATCTTGAACATTCGTTAACCTCAATATCTACTTATTAACTGGAATCTCTTCAGTATGCCATCGAAGCTGCCATAGAGGATATTCAAAAAGGTTGTCCACAAGTATATTTCCAAAGCTAAATATTCCGGCTTGGATACTTACAGGTTATCTGAGGGGTTGATGTAGTTAGCACCCTGGAGTCATGGGATATCATAGATCAGCCTTGAAATGGACTATTCCTCAAAGAAAATTACACTTACTATGTGCTTGTCACGCCACGATCTCGATCCGATTTTTCAACATTTGGCAGTCTCACTTTTACCAGCTGATCTGAAAGATCACTCATCACCAAATAAATAATCGGCTCCGTTGAGAGGCTGAACTTATTTAGCTGAGTTTCAACCCTTGCGAAATGCAGTGGAGGGAGAATAAATCTGGACCTTCACTTACCTCTATTATTATTGAAGTCAAAGAAGCAGACGTGAAACATTTGATCCATCGAGATGAGGTGGAGGGCTCATCTTACGACGTGTGATTCCAAACACGTGTCGTGTTTGATTATTGTATTATTTATAGGAATCAGTATCAATATCACGAGTCTGCAATTGAATAACAATTTCATCCAGTCTTAGTGCTTTGTCGAAAAGACTTTTCAGTTTTCAAATAGTTAAAAACATTAATTGATTGATCACTATAACCCGATGTTACCAATTCACAAGTGACTGCATCTTCACAGTTAACTAACCTTAATTAAGGGTCGATTATTGAACGTGAAACTTCCGTTTATAGTATTACCCCAGGAGTTTCCGAACTCTGCTGCATATTAGGTATATTGTTATATTTAACAGTGTCGTATAAGGAATTCCAACTACTAACTCAATATTTTATATAAATGTGAGAGACAGGGTGTCAGAAATATAGTTACTTTTGAATAATTCAATCAGTCAAATCTTGCATTCCCATTTCCTTGAAATATTTCTTAGTTCATAAAAGAGGAATACAAAAGTTTAACGATTTGGACATTTCGAATAAATATTCTAGCAATGTCATACTTATTTCATTATTTCATTTTAGGTTCAACAAGCGTGAGGAGACACTTCTCTTGTTATTGTTTACTATTTTTCTCAAAAACATTGTGAATAAATATACTATTATTACTATTATTATCAATCTGCTCAATTGTAACGAACGGGAAAATTATTACCTGAAAGTTACACCGTAACTTGAAACTTTGTTAGAGTCTAATTAAAAAGTAACTTTTTTTATACATTTTTTCTTGAAATTGAATAGATGATTTGAAAAATGAAATATTTTAACCCTGTTTTCTCAAAATATAAAACGAGTTAGAAATATGTATATTTCTTTATAGAAGCACCATTTTTGACGTTTCTTCTGGAATTCTAAGTTTAAAAAATTTTTTTACAATCATATATTTTACGTACTAACAAAATTATTCATATTTACAGCCAGTTACTAACTAATTAGACACTTTGAAGATTTATTTTTCAGATTACCCTTCACCATACTTCAGCAGATTCTTCGTTCATCTAGATATATTAATTTTTCACATTGAGATTGAAATCTAGAAAACATCAAGAAACATTGCTCCTTAACAAAAAAATATCTTTCAAATAATATTTACAATCATTTACCTATTTTGAAAATGAATAAGATGATTTTGAAGAAATTATATTGTTGATTCTTCAACTTGAAATATTTCTATTAAAATTGTGTTGGATAGTATATTTATTTCAGTATACCAAAGATACAACTGAAAAAGAATATTTCTGAACTCAACAAAAAAATGAACATAAGAAATCTCGCAAAAGTTCACACTTGCATTTCAATACTTTCAATGAGAACTTCTCTCGTTGCATTACTGAAGATTAAAAAAAGTAATATTTAGTGATATCTGTTCGGCATTCAAAACCCTGTTACAAAGCCATCTAGAGTTTTTTGTTTTCACAAATAAAATTGAAGCTACAACATTAGTTGTCCAATTTGATTACTTCCAGAGGGTCGAAGATAATGAAGAAAGGGATCGTCATATACGTCCTTTCATAAATATTAGAATTACCCCTCCAATCGGATTTATGAACAACCAAAAAAAAATTTCTCCGCCTATTAATGGGAGAATTCACAGAATGTGAATTATTTTCCAAAATATTTTATTGAAATGACAGATAGATCTGGAAACTATGGTGTGAAATAAATCCGAAACAATCACTGCTCTCAAATACCAGAAGAGTTGAATAACTATTTCTTTTTAAACGATTTTGAATCACCTTTCGAGAAATACACATAACAACTTGCTCAAAAATACATATTATTAGTATAGGTAATTACTGGTTTATTACTGTTAGTGACTAATAATATGATTTCTCGTGTTGTTGTTCACTCACTTGATCGACCACTCTGTGAGTCGGTGGTTCAAGTCGCAGACTAAACGATCGATTTTCACTTCCTATCGTTCAACCCGTGTTAGGAATCGCACGTTGATAGGTGAGACCTCGTCAGTCCTTAGCTCGCACAAGTTTCGACTTCTGAGGGTTGTCGTTTGTAGGGCGCACGCCTATGAACGACAACCCTCGGAAGCTTTTATCGGAAAAACATATTTTTAACATATTTCAAAAATATTATTACTGTTAGGACTCTCTTCATTACAACCACTACAGAATTTTGCCATCTCATTATGTTGATTACTTGTAATCATGGTATTGTTCTGTAAATTTACATAAAAAAGAAAATTATAACACGCTTACCATATGATTCCCTTTAGGCATGTAAAAGACGTTTCATAAGGTAATGAAATAATTTTTGTATATTTCTGTGTCATCCTTCAGAATAACGACATTTTATCCCGAATTGCTTTGAACTGGTTCCTATCAAAATAGTACACCCGAGGCTGTTGCCACATACCAAGCGTGAACCCTGATTGTAACGCAACATTCCCCTTTCAAATTTAGAACAGCACTTTGTCTCATGAATATTCCAAATTACCGCGAATCTTCATTTTGAAGATACTCTTGCGAATGATTTTAGCATACCACAAAGGAGATATGGATGCTTTATTCAAAAGATTATTAAATTACGAATATGAACAACCTTGACCCTATATTTAACTACAAAAGTTTAATGGAGAGTGACATAAGATCTCAATCAACCAGAAAATGAAACTGAAAATATTTTGGCGAATAAGCCTTGATTAATCAATGTTTATCAGGCAATATTTAATTTGTCATGGTACTTTTGTCATGGTACTTTTTTCAGTGGAATGTGTACCTTATCATTTGGTATATTATTTGATTTGGTTTGGTATTTCAAAGTTTTCATATTTTCATTCGAATTGTTTTACTAGTATCGATAGGCCGTATATCTGCCAAACTTCAAAGAAATATCTCCTTCGATATCTATGTGATTAGACTAGAGTAATTTGATTCAAAATAAAATCATCAACTAGCTTGTAGAAATAGACTTCCATAAAACACATTTGCCTTGGTTGAAAATGATCGTGGGTCATGGGATTCATAGGAGAGTATAGAAGTATAAAAGAAGATTTGCATTTTGGAAAATGAATGCAACTTTTTTGGTCTCTGATATTATTTCGTGGAATGAGTATTACAACTAGGTAACCACAAAGAAAAATTCAATTAGCTCAAGTGCAAAACATACTACAATTAGGTAACTGTTGCAGACAGTTTACAGGTGCTACTTAGAATTTTCAAAACTAGATAAGGTGATCATCAAAGAAAAAACTATTCTATAACTAGGCAAGTTCACATATCTAGTTGTTCAACATATTGATTTGTTTGTTGTTTTTTTTTGTAAAATAAAACACTTCATTTACAATCCCGATTTCCTAAACTGAATATAAAACAAACAAAAACATCATCGTTTCATAAAATAGACAGTCTAGGTCCATAAACCAGAAATCACCAGAAGATGGCAAATGAGACTTCGCCGAAACGTCGTGAAAATGATTCTTGTGAGGTTCAAAAACACAGAACACGGAATGAAACTCGAAAAAAGATCCCATCAGTCGGGTGGTCTGAAGCACACTCGCTTTTTTCGTAAGTGTACAGAGTCAGGTTGGCTTCTTTGTAGCACTATTATTACGATTTATATGTAATAAAACTTTTAGAACATTTTCTACCATTTCAAGAAGAAAATATTTCATGACTGATATGATTTTTTCATGGAAAGTGTTTATTAACTAAGTAGGAAGAACAGTTGGTATCAATCGGTACCGACCTGTACTGTACCGTTCTTTTTTTTGAATTAACAAATCCTATATTGCCAGGATACAAGTTTTACTTTGGGTCCTCGACACAAAATCAATGTCGTATAATTTACATTTTCCATCCATATCTGGCGAAGCTAACGTGCCGGGAGATATTAATAATACTCACTTACGTCTGTGTTGTTACCTAAAATTCATTGGTATCTTGTGTTTGGCTGAAATTGCCAATAAGTTATCAGATAATATTTTAAAATCTTGATTCATTTTGAAAGGTTTTGGAATATCTCATTTCATCGTTTCAATAGTCGATTGATCATTTCAAACAGTGTAGTTAATGCCTGGGTACGGAAGCGCAGAGGGGCAACTTCAAAACTCAAAATTTCGACTTTAAATTCGAAATTTGTTATCAATCACACTTTGATAACTTTCATTATTTTAATATTTTTCAACCTGTTTCTGAGCTACTTTATATTTTATTCTCACGTAATTGACATTTAAACAAAGAGTTTTGTTTGCAACAGTTCAGCTATTGACTGTAACTACATATATAGAACCAATTTATATAAGCCCGGGTTGAACCACGTCTGTAATATCCTTCTATTCGACGTTTTGGTTTCTATTTTGAAGCTATTTTCAAGAACCAATTGACACCAAAGTTACATGACTCGTCAACGAGTTCGTAATCTACCTGACCCCCAAGTCTCGTCACTGGCTTTGTTTTTACTTTGATCAGTTCCAAGAGAACGTTGTTGGTCACAGGCTACTCTTACACAATCAATATTATAAAGTTATTTGAACACAATTTTGCATAAAAACTTGAAACACTGTTTTGAACCACAAAACTGTACACACCTCAGCAACTTTTGATGCTTTATAAAGCTCAGACCAGACCTTCTTTGCAGTATTGTTCTCATGCATGGAGCTCCGCCTCTAAGCATACCCTGAAACTGCTTGATTCTATTCAGAAAAGAGCCATCCGACTGATTGGAGATGCGAACGTCACTTGCAATCTTGATAGTCTGGAACATCGAAGAAAGGTTGGAGATTTGTCTCTATACTTTAGATACTTTCACGGGAAGTTTTCAATTGACTTGGCACATTTGATTCCATCAAGAGCGGTACATATCAGAAATACGCGATTGACTGTGGCTGCTCATCGTTTTGAGGTTCCACTCAGTACGCCTCGAACTTCACTTTTCAAGAACTCTTTCACTTGGATAACTGCGTTTATGTGGAATAAACTTCCTGAGAACGTTTTTCCAAATGAATGTAATCTTCAGCGATTCAAATCCAATGTGAATTGCTACTCTCGCACAGGCATCGCCCTTAGAGCGCCTTAAGGAGTTTTCTGTAGTGCTTGTGTTTCGTCCGTGAAAAAAACGTCGATAGTCTGGAATATCGGAGAAAGGTTGGAGATTTGTCTCTCTTCTATAGATACTTTCACCGGAAGTGTTCAAGTGACTTGGCACATTTGATTCCACCAAGAGTGGTACATATCAGAAATACGCGACAGACTGTAGCTACTCATCGTTTGAGGTTCAACTCAGTACACCTCAAACTTCACTGTTTAAGAACTCTTTCATTTGGAGAACTGTGGTTACGTGGAATAAACTTCCTGAGAACGTTTTTCTGAATAGACTCAATCTCCAGCGATTCAAATCCAATGTGAATCGCTAATTTTGCACAGACACCGCTCTTAGAGCGCCTTTAGGATTTTCCTGCAGTGCTTATGTTCTGCCCAAAAAAAGTGTGATTCTGTATACGTTTATTATTTTCTCCATCCCTTATACTTTTTCAACTACTTTGCTTCATCACGCACGAATTGTATATTGTTGCAACTTCTAATGATTATTTATCAATTTTTATATTCAGGTGAATTTCATTGAATCATCAATACAACTATTACATCATCACAACAGAAAGTTTTGAGATTGTTCCTTTCCAGTTCTAACAATAGTTGTTTTTGTCAAAATATTTGTCGTCTATTAATTTTTCGTGCTCTGGTAAGATTTGAGTAATTTCTGGAAAACAATTATCAAATTTGTTCTCTTTGACAACCCCGGTTCTCATATATTTTCTATCAACTATCTGCGTCTAAGTGCAAAAGATGTTTCGTTGGACGCACCCCTTGGTACACTACGTTTTTTATCACTTAATTTTTTTTATCAATTCACCAGCTAATTATTGGCACTTCACAAACTACGAAATTTTTATCAATGATATGGCATTAGATATTTCGAAAGAACAACATAAATAAATCAGAGCTTCATGTTTACTGGTACTGGCGTATTTGGATACGAGCCAACTAACTGACTATAAATATTATATGAAATATATTAATGGAATGGAAGTTTTTTATTAGAAATATGCGGAACTTAATTCAACAATCAGGACAAACAGTTCAGGAGTTTTCTTTTCTCAGCTTGATGAAGTTATTGTTTCACGAATATTGGTAGTTCTATTCAATTGCTGGTTATTTATTGTTATGTTTAAGCAGAAAAGTAAAATTATTGCTCGTGTTCCTGATTGTCATATCCACAACAAGTATTATTTCCGGTTTTGATTACTCAATTGTGAATTTGGTCGCCTAAATATAACCCTGTAAATTAGCCAGAAATTTTTTTGCAAAAGGTTTTTTCGTACTGATATTTGCGAACGGAAAAAGTATGATTTTAAAAAATCACATGAGCCATTTATTGAATACTTTGATGAGCCATGTTGTCATTCAGTAGCCTGTGTCTTGGTTGAAAATTCTAAAAGATATGCATTGATATCTGAAATTGTGACATCAAACATTATATGATAACTTTGATACTCCAACTTGAAGATCCGATTCTATTAAATGATTGAAAATATATGCATGTATGAGTTATAATTCATATTGGACAGCCACTATTCAGAAAAAAATTAATACCTTCAAGAGAATTGGCTTTCTAGAGCACTACTCAACTAGTATGGGCAAGTTGTTGCCCCAGAAATTCCACTTTGGATTTTTATAACTGCGATAACAATTATTATAGTTTCATTATAACCGAATGGTTTTTGGTTTATTTTTCATAACTCTTCACTTCCTATGAAACCCATCAGCTGATGAGAAGTGTACTATAAAGATGATAGATATCCACGTGAGTGTGTAGCACTCCTCTGAATGAACTTCAAAAACTGAATAGAAATGTTCATAGTATTTTTGAATTATCTCTTCCTTTCAGTTTGTGCCTGAAATACATTTCTGTGAATAATCCACACAGACTTTATTTGAACTTACTCTCTTATTCAAACCTACTCTCTTACACATAATTCCTTGGCACATATCTCTATCAGCATAAAATCGCAGAATTCAGTGGTATGCAGAAAGTCATTCCATGGTCAGATCAGAGGGAACTCAGTTTTATCAAACAATTAGCTGTCAATAATGTCTACTAGGTGAATATTATTGACTTCATTTCGAAAACAAGCCATTTTCCAGGTCTATACTTTTTCAAAAGAGAGGCTTGGATGTGGCTTACACGCAGAGTCGAAAAGATCAGGGGTATATAACATGTCTTGTGGTTCGTCCTCAAAACTTTATATTGGTCAAAGAGGGAGATTTTGTTCTCAAAAGAAAAAAGAGCATATGAGTAGTTTCTTGAATGTGAAGAGCATTTTCACATGTAGATTCAAGAATTCTGAAAACTAAGGTGTTGCGGTTTCGTAAACTGTCTAATGAAAATATCAGAACAAAGTGTTACTTGGATAATTATAGGTTTTCATAAAGTATCGTCCAATTCTATCATATACAGTGTGTTCATTATTTTGGTTACTGTACGTTTTCAAAAAAAATCCCGAAACACGTCAAACTTAAATTATAATTTGACATACTTCAACGGAAAAATGGAATAAATTCATCATTTCAGTTAATGTACATATTTAAAAAAATCCCGAAAGACGTCAAATTTAAATTATAATTTGACATTCTTCAACGTAAAAATGCCATCCTTACTTTCAACCCCCTACGAATGACAGGTACAACCCTCAATTTTTCAAAGAAGTATATGCTTGTGATATATTGTTTGAAAGGTTTTTTCATTCTTTATTCAAAAATATTATTGCTTTCAAGTTTATTGCAACAATTAAAATAAAATAAATTAAAATCATGTGGTTACCGAAATTCGATAAAATACACTCAAAAAATAAAATGTCATACAAAACCTAACGAAATGTAGAATACGAAAAAAAACTATGGATGTTAACGAAGTAGATGTTCAAAATGTTCACCGCGAACGTTTTAGCAGCATTCTAATCTCAAATAAAACTGTCTTCTAACATTATTTAACATATCAGGCGTGACCGACCTAATCGCAAGCGTTATTCGTTCTTTTGAGTCATTCACATCTGAAGGCTTAGTTCTGTACGCATTGCTCTTCACGTATCTCTATGAAAAAAAATCTAATGATTAAAGATCAGGTGATCGCGCTGACCATTCAATGGATTCTCTCCTCCCTATCCACCGATTGGGAAATGTTGTATCGAGGTATTGCCAGTCATTAACTTGGTAATCTGGTGGTGCTCCATCCTGCTGAAACCATGTCGTATTCACTGGAACTTGAGGGTTTCCTGCATCACGATATAAATTTGCTAAACTTGGAATGACATCATTTTGAAGTAGTGCCAAATAAATATCGCCATTCAAGTTGCACTCAATGAAAAAGGGACCAATGATATGGTTTCCTACAATCCCTGCCCAAAAATTAACCTCTTGAGAGTATTACGTGTGTTCTTCTCTCATTCAGTGAGGATTTTCCGTTGACCAGTAGCGACAATTTTGCCGATTAGTATGACTGTTAAGAGAAAAAGTAAACTCATTAGAAAACATAACGTCTTCTAATTGGACGATATTGTTATCCGACAAGTCCATAATTTGCTTACAAAA
>WOGR01012270.1:0-10257 GCA_015342045.1 Leptinotarsa lineolata | reverse complement strand
ACTTCAATATGGGCCTTTTGCTGAACGGGTTTCAACTCGGTGACAGAGTTGTGATCGCCTCGTTCAGTGTCGAAAACTGAACCGAGTTCACCAGCTGCTCGAGCAGCTGCACTAAAGAGAAATACATCAATCCCAGCTCTCTCATGGTCGCCGACCATGCAGAGAAGGGGATCCGAACTCCTGACGACTTTACATGCTCCATCCAGTATTATTCTGACAGTACCATATGGACACTCCAAAATCAAAAGTCCACGGTCTCCCTGTTGTCGAAAAAAGTACAACCGTGAAATGGATGATGTGGGATGCAAACTAATATTATCATTACTATTTATAGTCATAATAACCTTAAGCAAATATGGATTGGGTCTAAGATAATTGATAAAGAAAAGAGTTGTTTCAAAAGATCCGCCTCACTTGTTCTTTTTGTTTTGATTCTCTTTCAGCAATTACTACAGGAGGGGTTGGTAACAGTGCTGAATCATGTTTCGTCAATATTAAATACATATGAAGGAAATTCATATTTATCATAAACAATAGTTTACTCTGTGAAGAATGTGTGAACGTTGTTTTTACTGAAACTGACGTTCGCTTCTACCTAGTTTGAAGAATGATACTCTGAAAGGAATTTGATTTTTAATTATCGTAAATCACCGAGTTTAGGCTGATGATAGACACTACCTCGCACTGACGAGTGGCCAAACAACCCGAAACCGGTCTGCAAGTGTGTTCAAATAATTAAAAATCGATTCTGGAAGTTGTATCGCCAACTGCATATGCAGGAATAACATCTGTGAAAAATCCTGCATTGACACCTGTCGGATATAATCCAACGCCCTTCGTGGTATTTGCCAGGGAAGTAGTTGTTTTCTGATAGGTGTCAGTCCATAAACCTACTGTGTAGATGAGATGGGACTGGCCTGAACGAATTGTTCATTTAGATAATTTGAAACTTTTAATTCTGAACAGCGCGTTACTTTCTGGTTTTTACCGCTGCTAGTGTCAGGCTTTTTCTTTTATACTCGAATAATTTCATGAGCTGTTGAGTTGCTGATTTTTCAGTTTGATGCATTGAAAGGCCATAACATGTTTTTGACTTTAATTTCGAAATCACGAGTTCAAACTTGAAATTTCGAGATGAAAGAGAAGAGATGAGAAAGGTATGAAAGATTTCAAAGTCGCCACCTCAACTTGTGCATTATTTTTTTATTAAGGTACTTTTTGTTCACCTATGCGTATATCAAAATATTGATCAATATAGTTATAGAAATCATCAACTTGTGTTAAAGATGATATCATCACTAATTTATTATATTTTTTTCACAACCTGTGTCATTAACTTATTGAATAACCTTTTCAATAACAGTTATAATAATTGAACATTTTATAACTTGGTAAGAAGTATTCCAATTTCATGTAAGGAAAAAACTGTTCTCATATTCCCACAGAAATGAAACGAAATTGCATGTTTTGTGCCTGAACCAGTGAATGCAAAAATTGGAACACAAAACGAATATATACGAGTATTTTTCGTCCTAATAAATTATAACAACATTCTCAATAAAAACAGAACATATCGTTTTGCTTGTTTCAACCTTCAAAACTGATTTTTGTCTATGCATTTATTTTTCATCGTAATAAGATCTCTTCATTCTGAGGAAAATGATGACAGTATGGGAGAATCTCATATTATGTTTATTTTCCCAACACGATAATTTTTGCTGATTCTTCATAAACAGATCTTGTATATGAAGAATGCGACAAAGTGACTTTCACTCGTAGTTACTTTTATTCATTTTGAAAACTTTTTTTACTGCGATACGCGTTGGATATTCGAGACAAGAGTAGTTCAAGGAAAAGTTGATCCTACTGTTGTTGAATTTCGTATTTCATTTTGAGGAAAAATTACTTGAGAACCGTCGATTTAGTGTCTTTGAAGAGACGTTTTTTCCAGCTCTCACTGCTAATCTCTCTTCCGAAGAGAAAATTACATACCTACAATTTTTATGGTGGGAAAATATTATATAGAAACGATACATTTTCACACACCTTGACAATTCTATCTGAGATGATGACGAAAGGTCGACTTTCTATGAACTATTAATTTAATTTTTTTTAGCAGGCCACTTTAAATATGTTAAAAACGTTCAAAGTAAGAAGGTCGGTTAAATCACAAAAAAGTTGCGTATTTCAAAAGTCAATAAAATGGTGTACTGAAATCAATAAAAAACAACAGGCGTTTTCGAAATATTTAAAAAAAATCAAACCTGTCGATTTTGGTTTTCTTGATGTAAAGCTCTTATTTTTCAAAATAAAAAAACATGCAAGGAAAATTTTTCTGGGTATTTCATGCACACTTTAATTGGTCTCATGAAATTTTTGCAAAAGGCGTTTCATTCAATAATAGGCTTCAACTTTTTCTTTCAAAACGGACCGGTAGACAATATTTTAACTTCAGCTGATATATCACAAGCAATGCGGATTTTTGGTTTCAGATCTTCCATATCATTAGGTGGATAACGGTAAACTTCATTTTCAACCTGACCAACGAAAAAATCCAGAGGACTGTGGTCAGGTAACCTTACGGGCCACCGAATTGAACCGAACTGAACCAATTGAACCATAACGATGTGCAGGTGCCCCATCCTGTTGAAAATATCGAACATTCCGTAATATATTCAGTGGAATATTCTCCGTAGAGTTGTTGAGAATTTGTTGCAAAAAATATAAATACCCCATTCAAACTCTCCCCGATAAATTATGGTCCTGTCAAATGTTTACTCAATACACGAATCCAAACATTTATACAAAAACGTTCTTGGAAATTTTTATCATGACGCTTGTTTTCGTCACTCTGATAAAAGTGAACATTGCGGTTGAACATGCCATTATTGGTGAACCTACTTTCTTCTATCCATGGAATTTTGAAACCAATCATAATTTAATTCTAGGTATGTAATCATCAGGATTAGAATTATGCGCCTTACGAATTTTGTACGGGCGTTACAGAGTTGTTTCGAAAGTTTTGTCCATTTTAACGCTTGTGTTTTATAGCTCTATCAAAAAATACTATAGTTACTGTATGGCGGTCAGCGGCTGGTGTGATAACTTTTTGCAACCGCGCCAAACCATTTCAGAGTCCTATTGTGTGAAAATCGACGAAATGTACCGAAAATTGCGTCAGCAGCAGCCGACACTGGTCAACAGAAGAGGTCCGATCCTGCTCCATGACAACGCCCGTCCATTCGTTACACTAATCACCATCCGAAATTCAAAGCGTCGAAATTCTACCTTCACCACCATACTCTCCAGACCTTTCGCCAACCGACTACCATATTTTCGTATCTGACTGTCCTTCCATTCCTCACAGAGAAACTTCTCCATCATTCTTATTTCCAATATTAACAAGAACATCAGCGACATTTTCTCCATAATCAGCCACATGTTTAACCGTGTAGGCGGTTTATGAAATGAACCAAATTCTCTTACTTTCAGTTTCAGATTCCTGAAATATGTTCACGTTTGGTAATCTGATTTACTAATATTGTTTGTACTCGACTGATCGATTCAACTTCAAAAAGTTTGTATTAAAAATTTGATACGTTTTCATTATGTCTTTTGTTTTAAGACAATATTGATTGCTACTAGGTTTTCTGCAAGATTGGGTGATACAGTACACCATTTGATTGACCTCTGAAATACACAATTTTTTTGTAATTGAACCTTCTTCTAATCCTGAAGGTTTTCGAGATCATGATAATATCTACCAGCTCACTTGAAATAAACAAATGATATAAAATATTCTTTTTGCGAAAATATTATCCCAAGAAAAACATGTTTTTATTTTAGGAAGATAACATACAATTTCATGACGCATATTTTTCATCTGGTAGAAGTTCATCCGTTTATTTTCCCATATTCTATAGATATGAAACTGTGATTTCGGTCAAGAGTTATGAAAATATTTGTATTGTTTTTCAAATGCAATAAATCAAATTGATTATTATGTTAGTAAATTACACAATCATTATTATAATGTTTTAAAACAGAAATTCATCTCATCGGAGGATATCGAAAGAGCGTGACTTTTTATTTCAGAAAATATACAGTGTGTAAAAGCCAAATGGATTAAATTCATTATTTCGATTATTGTACATATTTGAAAAAAATCCCGAAACAAATCAAATTTAAATTATAATTTGACATTCTACAACGTAAAAATGCCACCCTACCTTTAACTCCCGTTGAATGATAGGTACAACCCCAATTTTTTAAATGGGAAATATAGGTTTGTGGTATATCATGTGAAAGGTCTCTTCATTCTCTATTCAAAAATGTCATCGCTGTCAAGTTAATTGGAACAATCAAGATAATATTATTTAAAATCATGTTGTTGCCAAAATTCGATAAAATACACTCAAAAACTGAATTGTAATGCAAAACGTAATAAAACGTAGAATACGAAAAAGAACTAAGGATGTTAACGAAATAGATGTTCAAAATGTTCTCCGCGAACGTCTTGGCAACATCCTAATCTCAAATAAAACAAATAAAACTGTCTTATAATATCATTTAACATATCAGGCGTGACCGACCTAATCGCAAGCATTATTCGTTCAAATCCAAAGGTTTAGTTTTGTACACATTGCTCTTTACATAACGTCATGAAAAGAAATCTAATGATGAAAGATCAGGTAATTGCGCTGGCCATTCAGCCGATCCTCGCTTCCCTATCCACCGATTGGGAAATGTTGTATCGAGGTATTGCCGGACATTAACTTGGTAATGTGGTGGTGCTTCGTCCTGCTGAAACCATATTGCATTCACTGAAACTGAAATTTCTCATGAAATAGGCGAGCTAATTCCTGTTGTGTTTGGGTTTTATCTCCGTAACCAATCATTTGTAAAACTGTTATTTTATGCATTTTCGTTAATCTAACCATTTGTTACGAATTTTTAACTCAAATTAAAATTTTGACAATTAATGTTGTAACATACAAAATAATATGACAAGGCGTTTTAAACTAACGTTGCCACGGAAATTATTTACAGTTTTTTCAAAGGATACCATCTAAAAAAAAACATGCTATGGTTTTTGCTTACTTTCTTATTATCAATACCTCAGCATGAAATAAGTTTTGAGTATCTTGCAAACAGGTTTTGAGTGTATTTTATCGAATTTTGGTAACCACGTTATTTTAATTTATTTTATCTTAATTGTTCCAATAAACTTCGACGGGGATTGAAGGTAGGGGAAGTATTTTTCCGTCAAAGTATGTCAAATTATAATTTAAATTTGACGTGTTTCGAGATTTTTTAAAAAATATGTACTGTAACCGAAATAATGAATTTATTCCATTTGGCTTTTACACAGTGTACAAAATAGCTTTCGAATGAGAAAAATAATCATACTAATTCATTAACAAATACCAATATGTGTTAATATACGCATGTGGGAGATGAGACATAAGACGTAATTCAGTATTTACTTACTTATTCAAGATGCATAAATTGTTCTATTCGTTTGCCAAGGAACAGGCTAATTGACTTACGAAATTTTTGCAGTACAACAGTACAAATGGCGGAAACTAAACTTTTCACAAAATAAAAATTGAAATTAAAGGAAGTATTGACTCACCCAAAATACAAATCACATAATAATTGAGGCTTTCGTGAGATGTAGCCACAGCCAACTGCAGTAACAGGGTATGATCAGAGTGAAGCGGTAACATTGCCCAGAGTCCTTTGTTTTGAAAATAAGGCTAATTTCAATATTGAATTGATTTTTTTTCAGTTTCACACGTTTATTGGAGATAATACTGAAAGATACCCAGAAAAGTATAACAAAATGTTTGAATTTTGAGTGAAACTGTTTGTGAAGTTCTTCAAAAACAGCAGTGATTTGAAGTTCAAAGTTGAATGTGTGGCCTCAATTTACAAACGATTTAAATGAAACAATATTGTTAAAATGGAAAAAAGCTTTTGGCTTCCTACTTCTCCTATTAAAGTCATCAAACAAAAATGCCAAAGAAAGGAAGAAATAAGATATCTACAAAGAAATTCTTCACAAAGATGTGTAGATCATACACAGTAGATTATTTCAGATACAAACTGGAAGAAAAAGCCATTCTGAAACACCTACTTTCAAACATGTGATAATTGAATTATACAGAAATTACTTTTTATTGTTCAGTTAGTATTACAAACATTTTTAATAAAATTGAAACACATATCATCAACAGGAACGCTACATGACGTGATATATGAAAATTATAAATATAAAATTTCATGAATATATATATCAAATTCCTGGTGTACTCCAAAGTGGAAGTCCCGAAACATAATTTTCAAATGTTGAAATTATCGTTTTCACGAATTTTTCATATTATGTATGTTTAACATACCGCTGTCAGTATGATATTTTCCAGGAAAGACGGCATATGATCATTTCATGCCTATCCTGGATTAGCAACCCAGGGTGATGACGAATGTGATTCATCCTCAGATGACTTCATTGAATAAGAGAGAGAAAATCAATTCATAATTCCATCTAAAGAATATGTGGGTTAGTTTTAAATTATTGGTGACGAAATAAATTAACTGTTCATAATCAGTAAAACGTAAATAGTTACTAAAAGTAAGGCTTTTGGCGTCTATTACAATTCTGAACACTGAAATTTTATAGGTCAAAATTAAATAAATTAGGTCAATCAATGCTCATATTTGAAATTTTTGGCTAATATATGGAATAACCTGAACCAAAGAAAATAAACAACACTAGTTTTGAGCACAGTGAAATTTCAGTTATTTTTTCTGGGCCGTTATTTCACTTCCAAGTACGTTTTCAATTTTGTATGACGCGTAAATCAAAAATGTATTTTTCAGTCTATGAAACATCTCCTTTTAATAACAACTGAAGTTTTTTTATATTACCTGTTTATTTAAAGAAATATATGAAGTCAGAAACGATCTATTTTTGTTATGAATCATTTTGTGAAAGTTATTACAGAAGTATTGAAATGTAAGATGCGAGAAAATGCAGATACTTATTTCTAGTTCAATCGTAAAATCTAATTTTGGCCATAATTTCACCAATAACCCAATTACTTTCATTTCTCAGTCAAACACATTTTTTTAAATTTCCATGTGCAATTCAAGAATTACCCCATTCAACAAATCATTCAAAATGTTAATTACTTATTTATTTATTCATTCATAAGAAAAAAAAATAGATATAAATATGAATACGAGTGTTTCTCTAACGTAAAATTGACTGTTTATACCGTTACATTATTATGACAAAAACAGTATACAATGAGTTGAAAAAAAAACTGTTATAATCCAACTCCGGATCAAAATGAAAATTAAGAATCAAAATCAGAAAAAAAAAACAGACTATCAAGATCAGAACTATAAGTGTTTCTTGCCCCAATACTGCTGATGCTTTTCTTTATTTGCATTTCAAAATATTTAACAGATAACTGGATAGGTAACCAATTTTCTTACAAGGTAAAAGATTCTTCAAATTCCTCTTTGAACCTTTTGACAGATTGGTCAAAAAAATCGGAGTTTGTGAGTAATTCACAATTATTGAATAAATCACTGATTTTCCCTTAACATAAAGTATAAGTTGGCGAGGACCAAAGCCTGACGGAGGAACTTAAACGTATATTTGTTGTAGTAAATAACTGTTATCAATAAAATTGTTCATTATTTCAAATAGAAATAATGAACTACTGAAATTTCTTCTAATAACTAATTTGTTAACCTTGAAGTTTGTTCCTATAGGGTCATATGATCCGTAGCTAGGATTGACCCTATATTTTTTTAAAAATAACTATTTTGAAAAGGTACTTTGCATAGCTTCAATAAATTTTTTAAATTTGAATTGTTGGCTGACAATGTTCCATGATGAATTTCATTAGTTCGGACTTTCACTGTCTAACATGAAATAAAATGATTTGAAATCCCTGAAAGAACAAATACAATTGAAAATAATAATTATGTTAAACAAAAAAAATACCTGAAATTAAATCACACCTTTATATTATGGAACCATAAGAATACAAAGCTTCCTGAAGCACATCAACAGCGTAAGACCTTCCACCACTTTCACAATGGATAAGGAAGTCCACAACCAATTGCCATTCTCAGACGTATTGCTGAAGAGGACCGACACTAAGTGGGAAACATCTGTATACTGAAAACCCAGTCACACGGGACAGTATCTGAACCACGAATTCAACCACCAACAATCGACTGAAAGAGGAATCATCAAGACGCTAGCAGATCGTGCTTTCGGGCTCTGTAATACGAGGGAAATAGACATTATCAAAAATGATCTTTAACGGAATGATTACTTCAAATTGATGATGGAACAGACTTTTGCTGAAAGACGGCAAGAGCCTCGCAAGGAAGAGAAGCCGCCACAACCGGTGCTTGTACTTCCCTAGATCAGAGGATTATCGGAAAGGATATGAAGAATTGGGTCCAAGTACATCAGAACCTGCTTCAGATCCGTAAACACTATCCGTAGCAGTCTCACGAAAACCAGGCCACCAAACTCGGACTGCAATTCCAAGAATTGCATTCACCGGATACCCTGTATCGGTGAAACTGAGAGACCATTGAAAGTCCGTATTCCCGAGAACAAGAAACACACACAGCGAGGTAAAACCAGCCAATCAGAAATAGCAGACCATGTTTGGACACATCAACATAACATCGAGTGTTCCCAAGCTGAGATCATCTACAGGGGGGAACACTGGTTTAGGAGAAAATTCAAAGAAGCCGCATATATATTGTCCAACAACATATTTAGCCAAGCTAGCGTAGAGATACATCCTATAAGGACATTTTCAAACTTTTACGAGTTTAATGTAAAAGTTTGAAAATGTCCTTCCTTATAGGACGAAACTGCAGTAACTTCAGTTACGAATAAAAGTGGTAAAAAACATAGAAAATTTTCATTTCTCATTTTTCACGATGATCTCTTACCACGTAGTAACGGCTTCATCCATCAATTTATTGATAACATGAGGATTACTATTTCTGCTATAGGTTATTACTTCACATTTTGACAAGTTGAATTGAAACTTATTTCTGAATGACCAGTTTGTAATGTTGTTAATACCATCCTGAAGATCTGAGTAATCTTTCACATCCACTACCTTTTTGTTTGAGGTTTGATATAACCTCACTGGGTAAATCGTTGACAAACATCAAGAACGTCAGTGGGCTAAGCTTCGGCCATGGAGATATCACTGATCCTGCCAAAAACATCTGACAGCTCTCTTCTTCCAAAGTAACAAACTGAGTACGGAGTTTTAATTACGACGATAGGAAATTCAACAGGTGATCACCGTTTTAATTTAGCTAACAATAAGTTGTGATTAACTTTGTCAAAAGCCGTGTATATGCAATCGGTTTGTATTCTGTTGTGTGTACTTTGGTTTATGAATGATAATAAATTAGTTCGACAGATCTCTTGCGACAGAAGAAGTGCTGCGCGGTTGCTATTTGATTTTTCAGAGAATCATATAATTTTCCGTTGATGACAAATTCAAAAATCTTCGCTATACAGTTCAAAATTGCTATAGGGTGATAGTTAGTGATTGTTTTCTTATCCCCGTTTTCATGAATTGGAGTAATTGTTGCTAGTTTAAATTCGTTTAGTAATTTGTTAAAAATAATAAATAACGGATAAAGTGAAAAGTCTCTAAGAGCTTCGGGACCTTCTGATATCTTTGGTTTGACTTTTTGAAATGACCTTTGAATGTCGTCGAGGGTAATATTTTCGAAGAACACGTTTTGTACTTGACCAAATGATATGCCGTTGGCTACCTGTTTTACAAGCTATATAAATATTATAGGTTGAGTCGTTTCCATATACTGAAGAAAAATAAACTGCAAATTCAACAGCCATCATTATTGCATCTGACACATTCCATGATATTATTGGGTTTAATTTTATACTATTTTGAATATCTTCTAGATAATTTTGATATGCAATTTTGAATTCTTCATTTTTCAAATTCATTTTTATTTTTTCAGTGAAACAAACAGAAAAATATTTTTGCTTCTTTACTATTTTGTTAAATTTTGGTACGCACTTATAAAAAATGTCCTAGAATATCTGAATGTTATAGAAGAGAATATAATAAATCAGAACTCATCAATACAATAATACAGTTTATTGTATAATTTTCACTATAAAGGGTTTTACAAAAACCGCGACACGTGTTTGGTTATACAATAGCT
>WOGR01012269.1:0-10258 GCA_015342045.1 Leptinotarsa lineolata | reverse complement strand
TCTCGCATGCGTGCAATACCACGTGAAAGAAGTAGAGCGGTACTTAGATCATCTGACATCTGACAATTCGGCGTCGACAAAAAGACCCAAATGCCTAGCCGGGCATAAATGTCGAAAATTCGATAAAAATGGAGCAAGGCTCCAATTTTTATTCGTCGCCGTTTCGTCAACAATTCCATAACTTAATTTCCAAAACTAAGCTGAAAATATCATAAAATAACGCATTTCCAATACGTACTCTATGAGTGGGAAGGGTTCAGACTGAGACTTTGCGAATCACATGCAATCACCCTATTCCCTCAAGTGTGTATATCCAGTGGGCGGAGCAGTGAAATAAAAGCAAAACAGTTTTGTTTCACGACAAACTGTGACTCCTTTGGACTCGATTTTGACTAACTTTTAACGGACAGATGTATTTTAAACTTTGTACACGTATCAAGAATCGGTGGCAATACAATAATTTCATTAGTTTATCTCATTATCCTGATCAGAATTGCCAGGATTATATAATTTTCTCACATTAAATTCCTTTTTTATTACACACTTGGATCATGAAACGGACCTACATACGTAATTTCAGCCTCCGAAAATATATCGGTATTGAGAAACAGTGATGAACAGATAATTTTATTTTATGAACGTACCTTATTGCACATCTACATCGTAAAACGAATCTACATACAGAATTTCATCTTCCGAGAAACAGTGATGAAAAGGTAATTTTCATACGTGGACGCACTTTCTTTACCCCCAAGAGGGACGCCCCAGTTGGAATATTTTAAAATCCTTTCATAGTGCGCATCTAAGACACCTAAGAAGCACATTTATACCAAATTTCAACTTTTTGTTAAGTGAGTGACTTTCACATTCATAAGTATATATAGATGAGTAATACTTACCAATGTCTCTAACTCCTAAGATATGAGCAACTGTCTCTGCTACTGTCTTCTTCACAGCGCCGAAAGAATCTACATTTTCTACTAAAACGATGCTAGAACATATTGGACTATCTTGTAACATGAATGTCTCTAAGGAATTCAGACAGGAAGTTATATTTTGAGGTAGCATACCCATCAAACCCTGAAAAAAAGTATTCGTAAAATATTCTGGTGCTGGGAGACAGGAAACTTATGATCTGAATGATTCAAATTAAATTGTAAAGCGCTCTGTTCAAAATGCTCCAATGTGAAAAAAAATCGTGACATTTCACAACGTAGTGCATGAGTATAACTTCAAGACAAGCAGAATTGCAGATGTTACGATGACTCATTAAATCCAAATGAATATAGATCCAGTCACTGGAAGTAGAATAACATACAGGGTACACAACATGCAACGGGTTGCAGTATTTTGGAAAATAATTGGATTCATAATTTAGAAATTGGCAGAGGGGTTTTCGGCATTCTGTTTCGAATGAAAATAATGGCGTTTCCGTAAGTAGGTATTTGAGTTTTCGTAATACATCCATTACCAAAAATTGTTCGTTCTCAAAATATTGATTTGTTTATATAAAATACCTAAGAATTCGGCTATCGAGTAATTTCCAAATGAAATAAATGAGATCTTAACGATTCATCAAAATACTTCATTTCATCGCCTTGTTATAAATTTTTTAACATTGGACTGTAGATGTTAATTAATTGAGAGCGATGATCAGACAGGCAGGAGTCAATAACAGCTGAAGTATACCGTACTTCTGATTTGATATTATGTTATCAATACAAGTTTACGATCTGTTGGTTACGAGGTTATATTCATCAATTGTCAAGATGAAGTTTAGTAATATCGTCCATTTTATCCAATTACGTCAGCTCATTTGTGGAAAAATAACTTTCTGGCTTTCACTTCTTCATCTTTATGCAAAAATTGTGGTCAAACTCCTTAACGGAGAAAGATAATAGTTAAATTCAAAATAAACTCTTTACAAAAATTTGTATATCGTGCATAGAGGTTGCTTACAGATAAAAATTGGAAAAAATGCCTTCCGACATAAATACTTTCACATGAAGAAAATATACTTTCGAAGAAACTAGATATTTGGCCAAACTTACGCAAATTAATTTTGAATCTTAAAATAATCATCATTTATGTTCAATGATAAAAGGTCCACTAGGTCAACAACTTACAAATTAATTCACCAACATGAACGAATATTATTTGTACACATTCTTTTCATGAACCTTTGTTGCTACTAGTTTCTTGGGTTCGAATAACTGATTACGAGTATAACGTATTCAAAACTTCCGTTATTGAGCTTTATTGAAAAAGGAACCCCGACTAGCATTCTCATTATTTCTTACCGTGTTTTCTAAATCGACATTGGCGAGTATTCCGACATCTCCAATTGGGCCCCACTGGATAGCGAGACCAGGAAGATTTTCTCTTTTCCTTTTCTCGCATAACCTTTCCAAAGCGGAATTTGCCATACCGTAGTTCGTCTGTCCGGCGTTTCCTCTTCCACATGCCACTGAAGAAAATACCACAAAAATATCCAGCTCCGGGCAACGCTGACGAGTGACAGTATCCAAATTAAAACCTGATGAAATTTTTGCTTTGAATACGTCTTGGAAGTTTTTCTCCGTCTGATTAGAGAAGACTGCGTCTCTCAGAACCAAGGCCATATTGAAAATACCTAAAACCAAACTGAATAGTTGAGCAGTTGATACATTGACAATGAACTCGAATTCAAGCCGTAAAAAACTTGTGTACAGTTTTGACTGTCGCTGAACTTCTCTCTCCTAATGCATCCTCATAAAACCAAAATATACGTGAACAGCTGAGGCATTAGATGAATAAGAGTATGTGTAAGGATAGAAGCGCTTAGGATAGTATGAATATAATCCTCACCACCAACTGGTCCGAGCTTTTCTGCATCAAAAATCAAACGTTTGGCACCATCTAGGTCGCTGCTATCATCTGTATTGACTTTAACGGTGATTCCTGGCAATGATGACCAATATTTCAATCTTAATGCTTGGTACCCATTCCATATTTGCCTTCTGGAGTTCAGAATAATTTTGGTGGCACCTCTCCTGATCATCCAGTTTGCGAGTTCCAAACCGAAACCCCCTAAACCTCCCACCAAAATATACGACTTATTAGAATCAAAGTAGACCTTTGGAGTAGCTTGAATGGTCCTAGTGAGCGAA
Source organism: Leptinotarsa lineolata (assembly GCA_015342045.1). NCBI lineage: Eukaryota > Metazoa > Arthropoda > Insecta > Coleoptera > Chrysomelidae > Leptinotarsa > Leptinotarsa lineolata. The sequence continues at coordinate 7,109 of WOGR01012269.1, read as the reverse complement.
TGATTTGCATTTTCTTCTCTTATTCGAATGAGAACTTTTCCTTTGTGTTTTCCAGATGATAAGAATCTGAAAGCACTCTCTATACCATGATCGTTGTAAACTGTACGAGGCAATGGTTTCACAACGCCTTTTTCGATACCTTGAAAAAAAGATGAATATAGTACATTACTTGTTAGGTAGAGATTCATGAAATACCTTCTTGAAGCAAAGCTTGAATTTTTTTGACTTCCTCATTTTCAGAAACAAATATACAATCCAAATGAATACCGTGAAAACTTCTATTCTTCAGGAACAAACTGTAGTCGATGGAAGTATCATTGACGGAATCCACTTTTCCAATTTCCAGGAACCGGCCCCTCCTCGCTATACACCTTATGGATGCTTGGTACAAATCTGCCGCCAAAGAGTTCAATACCAAATCCACCCCTTTACCTTTCGTTTCAGTCATTATTAATTTCTCAAAGGATTTATCTCTGGAGTTGCCTGCAACAGTTAAAGTTAATTGAATTATATGAAATTGTGAGTGTTGTTCAATTATAATTCTACTTTCCAGTGAGACTACCAGAGGTAAGTTTACTACAAGATCAGTATGATGGAAAAAATAAATATTTAATTCTTTCAAGCGATCAAAGCAAGTTTCGTCTAGGTTTAGGTCATTAATAAACGAATGATCGATATAAGATCAAGGATGCTATGAAGCTATCATAGCAGCCGAATATGTGAAGCCATTTATAACTAGAAACGATGACATATAGTAAGTTACTCTTGAAACACTGCATAGGCAGTTCTAAGATAATTTCTTAAACACCGACTTTTACGAGTCTAGTTCTATAGAAACCGAAGTCACAAATACTGTTGGAGTTTCTAAAACACTAACTTCCACAAGGTCAGTCCTGCAAAAACTATTTCTCGATGTTTGTTAACACATGTCTAAAACACGGTGCATGTTCTCAATATACATGAGCAATTCCATAGAAATATTTACCCATTACAATTTTCTGAAACATTGGCTTTCACGAGCGTAGTTTCCTAGGAATTTGTGATGGAGGTGATAATAAATTTCTAAAACACCGTCTCTCAGGAGAACAGTTCCGTAGAAATGGTCATCACTTATAAGTAACATTCAAATTTCTCAAACATTGGAAAGCTCTTCCAATCCTGAAAAAATCGAGGAAAATCAATTTTCCTGGCTGTATTGATGAAAATTAAATTTGTTTCAGATTGAGGATCTTGAAAATAAAGACCACGCAGAATGGTCGAATGTTAAATATCGGAGGATATTCTGCCACCCTGTAGACTTACACGTGCCCCCTGCAAGTTATTCCAATACATACCTACACATGTAATGTAAACAAATGAAACAGCCAAGCATTCATCCAAACAATAGATTTTATAGAGTTCGGAATCTCAATAAATATTTGAAAATTAAGAATTTTGTTTGAAATATCTGCTTTCCGATATTTCTCACTATCACATAAAGTGTATAAAAGCAGAATAGAATAAAATCCTTACTTCGGTTAAAGTACATACTTGAAAAAAATGTCAAAAAATATCAAATTTGAATTATAATTTGACATACTTCAACGGAAAAATGCTACCCCTACCTTCAACCCCCGTCGAATAACAGGTACAACCTCCAAGTTTTCAAATGGGAAGTATAAGCTTGTGATATATCGTTTGAAATGTCTCTTTATTCTCTATTCAAAAATGTTATTGCCTTCAAGTTTATTGTAGTGATCAAGATAGAATAAATTAAAATCGTGTGGTTACCAAAATTCGATTAAATACACCCAAAACTTATTGCAATATACTCAAAACTCATTTCATGTTGAGGTATTGATAATAAGTGAGTAAGCAAAAACCACTGCAATGTTCTTTTTAGATTGGTATCCTTTGAAAAACTGTAAATAATTTCCGTGGCAACGTTAGTTTAAAACGCTTTGTTAAATTGTATTGTATGTTACAACATTAGTTGTCAGTATTCTGACAAATAGTTAGATTAACGGAAATGCATAAAATAGTTTCACAAATGATTGGTTACGGAGATAAAATCCGAACACAACAGGAAGTAGCTCATCAATTTCGTGAGAATTTTTTTAAATTTACCTCCCACATTTCGAAGAACAATATGCAAAATAGAGAAATTGTCCCGCGAGTTTGGTCATGTGGAGCAGATAAAAAAAAGCAACTGCCAATGCATGAGTGATGAACTCAAATTAGATGTGATGCTTGAGTTTGTGAAAAACCCACATACATCGAGTAGACAGGCATCCACTACCTTCAATGATAGTAAACATATTGATAGAAAATAAAATGCATCCCTATAAAATGATACCTACTCAGGAGCTCATGGAAGACGATTTCAATAGAAGAACTTATTTTTGTGAGCAAATGATGGACATGTTGGATAACTATACCATCCAATTAGAAGACGTTATGTTTTCTGATGAGTGTACTTTTTCTCTAAACGGTCATAATAATCAGCAAAATTGCCGCTACTTATCAACGAAAAATCCTCACTGGATGAGAAAAGAATACATGCTATACCCTCAAAACGTTAATGTTTGGGCAGGGATTGTAGATAACCATATCATTGGCAACTTGAATGGCGATAATTATTTGGCACTACTTCAAAATGGTTGATGTCATTCCAAGTTTAGCAAATTTATATCCTGATCCAAGAAACCCTCAAGTTCCAGTAAATACCTACGATATGGTTTCAGCCGGATGGAGCACTACCACATTACCAAGTTAATGTCCAGCAATGCCTCGATACAACAGCGATTAAATGGCCAGCGCGATCACCTGATCTTTCATCAATGGATTTCTTTTTTTGGAGATACGTAAAGAGCAATGTGTACAAATCTGAACCTTGAGATTTGAGTGACTTAAAAGAACGAATAACGCTTGCGATTAGGTGGTCACGCCTGATATGTTAAATAATGTTGAAATGCAGTTTTATTCGATATTAGGATGTTGCCAAGACGTTCGCGGTGAATATTTTGAACATCAACTTCGTTAACATCCATAGTTTTTTTGTGTTCTACATTTCATTACGTTTTGCATTACATTTTAGTTTTTGGGTGTATTTTATCGAATTTCGGTAAACACATGATTTTAATTTATCTTATTTGTTGCAATTAACTTGAAAGCGATAAAATTTTTGAATAGAAAATGAAGAGACCTTTCAAGCGATATATCACAAATCTATACTTCCCATTTGAAAATTGGTGGTTGTACCTGTCATTCCAAGGGGGTTGAAGGTAGGGGTGGCATTTTTACGTTGAAGAATGTCAAATTATATTCAAAATTTGACCTGTTTCAGGATTTTTTTAAATATGTACAGTAAGCGAAATAATGAATTCATTCCATTTGGCTTTTACTCACTGTATAACGGTATATGAAATTTATATTGGCGATAGATACCTAATACACGGGGTCTCCTTTTGATAAAGAGGACAAAGAAAATAAATGATTGCTTTCAAAGTTTGGGGTTCTAATCAGAGGGTTTGTTTTATTTCGAATATAATTAATATTTAGTTGCATGTGAAATCAATATTAGGCGATAGATACTTGATAGAGGATGAGAGGAAGGCGAAGCTGCGAGTGCCTTTCCCTGAGCGTATAGACTTTGTAGTCAAGTTGGAGGAGCTGGTCAGTCGGCGTAAACTGGCACTCGAATTGACGATTGGTGGGATATCAAGGCGAAGTATTCAAGACGAGAACAGTGGCGTCCAAAGTTGTCCTCCCCAAAGATTCACAGGGCTTCCAGTGGGCCAAAACTGTCCCATGTCTTAAACGGAGGTGTACAGGCTGTACCTCAATGGCTAAAATGTGAACGCGTATTTGGATGTATGGGATATAACAAAACTTGATGTAGCTCTCCACTGTGGTGTTTATATGCGTTTTATTGGCTTCAGGTAGTGTAGTTGCGTTGAAACAGGTGAATTTCGAATTTACATTGACGAACTGTTAATTGAAAATATTGATCTCTAATTGGGACATGGACCCTATTTGATTGCTGTTGGGATACCCGGCAATCATCTGTCTACGCATAAAAATAGTGGTACGAAATGAAAAGATCTTCTGGTCCCGATAGCATGACATTAACAAATCGGTGAGATGAATTATTCTTGACGGCAGGTCACGGCGTGGTAAAGCGGTACTTGCTTCAATCCAACAGTATCAACAACGTGAAGATGCAGGTTGTTGATGACGTAACGAAGGTGAAATAAATCAAGGCGCAGAATTAATTCTCAGGGTGGATTTATTCCTGTGGACTTACTTGGCATAAGGCAAGAAAGAGTGAGGGTGATTAATGGAGGCAGAGGGAAAAGGAGCGATTGGTGTCTCGTGCGAAGGTTTGCTTGTCGAGTGATGAGGTGGAAAAGGCGTCCAGTTCGACGAAATATCAAATGAAGAAGTAACATTAGGTGACTTTTTTTTAGGTGCTAAAATAGTTGATGTATCAGAAAAATATAAACGATGTTTGATTGGTTTGCGAGGCATTACCCTATTTCTTCAAAGGTAATGGCGATCTTGGGATGATGGATCAGACGGCGTTCATCTTACCGGATTGGAGCCTTTGAGAGTTCCATTTACCAAACATCTGGCACACAGCACTGAAAAGCGCCAAAACGAAGTGCGCGAAAAATCAGGACTATAAATAACACGGCACAAATGAGAACTTCAGTTTCAGTTGACACGTCAAGAAGAGTACTTCAACCACGCCACTGAAGATGACTGCCGCAGTTACAGCAGAAACGTTTGGATATTATAACCAAAGAAGACCTCGGTCCAACCCGGAAATCAACCAAAACTAACAATTCCTTTTAGGCTTACCAACCTCTCTGGCGTTTTTTCAGAGAACCATTGATAAGGTGTTAGGTTCGCTGAGGGGTGGTGGCGTTTTGAGCGAACACTGATGATTTGCTGATATCCTGTGTATGCATACAGGATGGATTGAGAACATTGAATGAAGTTGATTTCTGGAAAATACTGTTAGAACAGATCGATGTATTTTGGAATTACAACGTCCGGGAATGAAAATTAGTTTTTATTTTCAACTTCTACTGTGAAGTTCTGATCGGAGTGTTGGCATTTGATGGAGTTCATAGATTTAAGGAGACTTCCAAATGCATAAGACGTCACAACAAAACGTCATATACATTTCGAAATAAACAACTAGGTTTGAGGTTATCAGATGGTTAATGGCTCTGATCTCAAAGGCTTTCACGTACAGATTTGCTGAGTCTGACAAAACCTCCATTGGATCCATGGAGATGCCTTTCACTGGCTTGTAAAATTGAGAAAGCAACTGTGTGCTGGATATTCAGTAGCTGGCCAAATTGAGAGCATTGAGGAAATTTTTTGTTTGGTTTTGAGAACAATTATTGCTTCTGATATTGGAATATATATGGAAGGGATGCCATGTCAAATCTCATGAGGGTACCTGTTTATTAGATATTGAAGGATTTTATTATTCCAATTAAATTATTAGAGTTTAGAACGTACAAAGAAGACTATTCTATCAGTGATAGTTGGATTTTTGCGAGTTATATTAAGAAGGTATATGTGTGGGGTCCAAAGGCGCTAGCGATGGAGCAAAACGGAATGTTAAGTTTGCGTATTTTTGGAAGACATTGAATTGAGGCATATGAGAATATTTCTCTCTGGTGATAAGATGTTCTTTCCTTTCTATGGAAATATAAGGACTTTGGTCTGTTCCTCAAGGTTCATTGTAGGATTTCTAGATTTGAGCTCTTATTCTGGAGAACCAAGCAATGTGGTCATTTTATAAATATACTCTGTAGTTTTGAGACATGTCCCAAAATCCTAATAAGTCTGTCACTAACTGAAGATTGGACAAATTGTGGCCTAACATTTCGATTCCTGAAAAAGTCGAAGCGAAAATTTCGAATAATACAAAATTGTAGAGACGATTCAACACTCACAGATATGATGAAAATATTAAAAATATCAAGCTACCGGAACGAAAAACATGCCAAATGGAGTGTAAGACGTGCTGATAATAATTATTGATTCATAAAGTTCATCATAAACACCAAAAAAATACAAAAATGAAATGAGATAATGAATCCATTCTTGACGTACCTATATTTTGGTCTTCAAGACTTGGAAACATTTTCATGATATAATCTTTTTTTTCCTGGGTGCTCACTGTCGTAAATACTTTAGCTTCCAAGCTGAGAGCAATTGAAATAGCGGCGATACCTATTCCTCCTGCACCTGCATGAATTAGAATCGACTCTCCTTTTTTAATTTTTCCTCTTAGAACCATTCCGTAGTAACACTGAAAAAATAATAAATGTTTGAAGAAATTGTTTAGTGACTGATAGATAGTTAGAGTAGAGTTGAAACAAAAATTCTATAGATTAGGGCGATCTTTCAATAATTAAAGCTTTCTTCGTATATAATTATATTCCTTTGAAAGTTTAAATTATGAAATCTTCGAAGAGAGTTCGAAATTATAAACTAAAATCGTTTTTCAGTCATGATCCTTGATATTCTATATAGAGACAATTCAAAAAAAAATTTAACGTGCAAATTAAATCATCCAGAATTGGATTCATTCTGAGGAGAATCTCCTTTTGATCATCTGATATCGCTTTCAGTAAATGATGGTAATAGTAAATAATTGACGGTTCAGACGATACGGAATAAGTAGCCATTGTGTCAAAGAAGAAATCGATTCCACAATCACGATAGTGATGATTTGATAGTAATGTTTTTTCGTATCAAACCGGCATCGGTATAAATAACAGAATAGCACTGGCATTCGACCTTTCGACAAATATTTTTTTTATTCAAATAGTTTTTTGTCCCTTTCACTATTCAGGTTATTAGAGACGGTATATTACTGAATTTCATCAGTTTGGACTTCCATTATCTAATATTGTATTTTATTTCCCTATAATTTCATTTCAGGTTATTTTCCTAATATATTTACTATTTTTCAGCTACTTTTCAATTTTCAATTGTATTGGTTATTTCAGGGATTTCAAATCATTTTATACAATATTAGACAACGGAAGTCCGAACTGATGAAATTCACCACGAAACATTGTCAATCACCTTCAAACAAACCC